>JAHBCN010016082.1:0-20004 GCA_019359885.1 Listronotus oregonensis
TTAAATTTTTTTTGTGTTTGGGTGTGTTATTTCCTGTTTTAAAGTAATTAGTGAGATTTGAGATTATTCTGCAGTGTTTTTATTTTTTTTTGTGTGGACTATTTGACATTTTTCATATTTCATAATTTATTTTATTTTGGACTAAGTTTTTATTTTTACTGGTTTTAAGAAAAAACCACTAGAATAGATACTTTTTAGTGTATAAATCACAATGATTACTGTTTTTCCAGTTTGGAAAAGCTTCGAAACCCACTTCAGAGCTGTGATGAGTCGGGGTAGGGTTCATGATTTCTCGAAAGCTTATTAATTTCTCGGGTCTCCAGAATTCTCGAGGCTAATTTCTCGGGTCTTCTCGGGTTGTCGAGAAATTTACAAATTGCTGTACTACACTTTGTAAACATCTGAACTCAGCTAGAGTCAAACACTAATGAACGTAGTGTATTACAGTGTTGCCAACCAAGCTCGCTGAATATTCCCAATTTTTCTGTGAAAAAATCCCTAAATTCCCTAGATCAAAATTAAATAGAAAAATAATTTACGAAATGACTTTATTGTCAGAAAAGTTCAAAAAATACATAAAAATGAAATCTCATGGTAACAATGGACATAGATAGCAAAATTAATTAAAAAAAATAAAATTTTCTAAACAAAAGAAAACAATTCCAAAAATTCTTAAAATCAATCTTTTTTTTATAAATGTTTTCTTTTTTTATAAGACTTAAATGCTTTTCATTTAACGAATAATTTTGGCAGCAGTTTTCACTAGAAAGACGAATTAAACACACTGCATTTAATGCCTCACTGGATGCGAACGACTGAAAATACTCGCTCAGTCTTGGCATTACTGTGGGGCAACAAATACACGAACTTGACATTTCTTTTTCCTTTCGTATTTTGTGGGCAATAAAATACGAAAGGGCAACAACATGCAGAGAGATGCTAAGTAGCAGTTGATCTATAATTCCCCGAAACCCGATACCACGAATTAACTCGTATTAGATTAATCAGCGCAAAAAGAAACAATTTTGAAAAGATACAATGGTCAAACCATAACCCAGGGTATAAGGATTTAATAGGTACTTGTCATTAGTAGTCCATTTAATATTAAAATTGATAAATTGACTGAAATTCTATAAATTGAACTGAAAACAATCCATAGTTGAAAATGCCTAGATATTAGATAAAATTCCCTTTTTCCCTATTATAGGAAAAAATCCTAGAACTAGGGAATAATTTCCTAGGTTGGCATTACTGGTGTATTACCTACTGTATTGTATTATTACGGGGGGCTCAAAGAAGGAGATAAATCGCAGCGTTAAAATAATGGGCACGAAATCCGCCTTGTAATTGAGATTTTAAAACCCCCGCTAGGAGGCGCACGTGGTCAAGTGAGTCTTAAAATGTTCGGTTTCTTATGGCAGTAACTGTTAAAAATATAATATTTTTAATGAATTATTAATTATTTTGATTTTTACAAGTGTATATTATGCTTGTATATAGATAACATAAAATATATTTTGAAAATTAATAATCGACGGCATTGCGGTATCAATCAAAATAGAGCAAGTTTAATGTCATGTTGGAGCTAATTAAACTAGTATTTTTAAATAAATTTGCTTTACTTATTTAATGCAAACAGGAGTAGGTAAATAAAAACAAAAGTTGATCCATTATTTACTCTAATACAAAAAGCTAACAATAGTTATTTATTATACAAGGGAAAAAAGTATTGGATTTTTAGCTCGAGGTTTGTTTTTCTTCCGACGCGAGGTGGAGGTGACAAAAACGAGATCTAATATTTTCCCGTGTATAATACACTATTTTTCGGGACGGGAAAAACAGCGACTTAATATTGAAAAAACATATAATTACAATATATTAAATTTAGAAAATTATCAATGTGAAAATTCAATGCTTAAACAGGTTGACCTGCGTTGCTAAGGAAACCTTTCGAGTAATCAAATATGTCATATTTCATTGTGATTTTATTTAAAAATTGCGAACTTACTGGTTGTTTTGAGTAATATAAAGTAAAAAAATGTGTGATTCCGAGTTTTCTCTGACTAAAAAATATATAAAATATCCTAAATTCAAATCACTAGACTCCGAACGCTGTTAGAATGACACCGATACGTCATGGTCTCTTATGGCAAACCCGTATAAAACCGTGACGTATCGGTGTCATTCTAACAGCGTTCGATCTTCTACCTTTATTTATGTGTATATAAATATCCAGGAAAAAAGTAATTTTTAAAGTGACATTTTAGTCCCCGTCAACAGATATGAAATGTCTAACTTTTTCCCGCCACAGAAAAAAATATTCTTAATGACTTTAGCTAAATGACCTACAAATTTTAAGTAAATTTATTTTATTTATTAAATTTCAACTGGGGAGGGTCCTTAAATAAATACACTATTGCATAAATAATTTATTTATTGAAATACAATCACATTAGAATTTCTGGTTGTAGTGCGGGGTTATTTTTCTTCTTTTTTTACCTCTATGGACTAGGTTCGAATACATGGTGGTTTTCGTATTATTCGACTACTTGACAAATAAGAAGGTAAATTGGGAAATATACTTAGCACTGCACCTTCTTTTAATGTAGGCCTTCCCTTTTTTATCTGGTGTACCCAACCATCAGGCATTTTAGTCTCATAAAAGTTTAGTAGTTCTTCTTCGACAAAGTGTAATGAACAAACAACATTATTTGGTCCTAGTATTTTGTCTTCTCTGGGAATTGCTTTATTCCAATCTTTTAAAACTGCGGGATCCTAGTACAACAAAATACTTTTATAAAGGTAATATTATACCTATAATTATAAATTACAAGTGTTTTATTATTGACAGTAATTTTTATAACAAGAATTCACTTGCCTAATTAATATTTTTGTGTTAGAAATATTTGTAGGTTATATAATTTGTATTATAATATGCCTTGCCATTTTCAATTGATAATAGACAATAGGTATATTTCATACATATCCTACCTATATATTTATTTATTTTTACTTTACATTAGGTGCTTTAAACAGACTGGGATTGATTTGACCCGCCACTTTTCTGGCTTGTTTATCGGCGGAATAACCCTATTTGCACCCCGGAACGAAACAAGTTCTATCTTTATTCACTTTCTTAACACTCATTGTTTATAAATATTAGCAAAATACACCACTTAACGACCACGTTTAATAAAAAATTATACAATTTTCTAAAACTTCTCATAAAACACAAAGCTAAAATGGCATCACAAACGACTGACGCGTCACCATGACCAAGCGATGAACTGCTATAAAAGTGGGGACGGATTTTCAAAACTCGGCCATTACCGATTTATCTCCTTCTTTGAGCCCTCCGTATGTTATGTATAAAACGACGCCGCCAGAGCGCTTGCCGCGCGCGATCGGCGAGATCAAAGGGTACCACTGCGCTTCCCGTGCCGCCCCGCCGCCGCGCGTTTGAAACAAACGGCAAACGCAAATAGTTTTATTTTATAATTTCATAGACTCAAATATGATTTCTCGAGTTCTCGAGTTTTCTCGAGCTTAATTTCCCGGGAACAAAGCCCAACGATTTCCCGGGAATTCTCGAGTCGAGAATTCCCGGGAATGAACCCTAGTCGGAGGTAAGAAAATGTAAACTAATAAATATTTTTTGAAAAATGAGAATAGTGATCTTGCAAAAGGTAAAATAAATCGTTTTAAGAGTATCATAATCTAAAAATACATCCTCAGATGTGCCAAATATTTTAAGATTTAAATATATTTATGAATGTATTTTTTAGGATCGCATAGTGGCAGTTGCTGACAATATAAGAAGCAAAATATGAAATATATAAGTAACTTGGGCTTAATGAAAAAACCAAATGTGCAACGCATGAGAAGGAAATTTTTAAAAGGTTTTATGGAAAATGAAGATTTAGGAAAAAATAAAAATCTTTGGGTGTTTCTCGATGAAACCTGGATTTTCTCGAACAGCTCTTTCCGCAGGTCTTGGCAGGATGACGATGTGTATTTTAGTGGAAAGGTAAAACATTCTAATAACTAATTTTACGCTGGAAAAAAAATTACTTTCCTACACTTAAGAAAAAATTGAACGGCCCATTTTTTTTTAATCACAAGGTAAAGCACTTTTACAATCCTCTAATAAAATTTTGTTTTGGCTTATAAATTATCACAGTTTTACAAAAAAGCTTCCTCTTGCACACCGACAAGCTGTAGAAGACCTGTTTATCTTTTAGGAATATTTTTACAGCTTCTGCTCCGAAGCATTAGCTGTCATAATTCCTTCTTTTATATATCCCAATTAGAGCAAATTAAAAGTCTACTCAGATGCATCCCTTTATTGTCCATTTCACATTTCCCACTTTTTCCGCACCTTCATCTCTAGAGTTTCAAGACTACAAAATCATATCAGTAATTTACATCTGACTTCACTCTAGACACTCGTAGTGTGTGAACACTTAGTCTTTAAGCATAAGGGGTATCCTGAGAAAAATACACATATATGACAGATTCGGTAGATACCTCAGTTAGGGTCTTTTTCATACATAGGACATATGATTAAACCTGTAGCTCTTACACAACATTAAACTACAGAACACACTTGCTGCATTCTTATGAAACATTAAAGTATATTTAATTAAAAAACTAATGAAATACTTATATTTTCCTTAGATACATTATTCTACATGCTGGTTCAGAAAAAGGATTTGTTGATGGTGCCAGTAGAAGTTTTAAATCTAAAACAAAAACAGGAGATTACCATGGCGAGATGAAAGCTGAAAATTTTAAGAAGTGGGTTAGAGATGATCTACTTCCTAATTTGAAAAGGCCTTCATTAGTCATTTTAGGTAATGCCATCTACCATAGTAGGTTGTTAGAAAACTGGCCATATAGTGGAGGGAAGAAAGAAAATATGGTTAAATGGTTAAAAAACCGAAAAATTCCTTTTGCAAAATCGGCGACAAAATAGATTTTGTGGTGCTTGATTCAGCGCCCACCAAAGTCTCCCAAATCTTATGTCGTCGATGCTCTTATTCAGGAGGCTGGTCATCAAGTGCTGTGCTTGCATCCATATCATTGTGAAATCAATGCCATTGAAATGGTATATATTAAAAAATAATAAGACATTCCCTATTTTATGGGACGCACATTATTAGTATATTAATAAGGTAAATGGTAATAAAAATCATTTACAAGTTATCTTCTTTTTACTTTTTAGCTTTTCTTTATTAAACTACCTTACTGCTTTTAATAAAAAAACTAAATATTAAATTACTATTTCATTTAAACGCATTACATCAATGGCCACAGGAGTTGCCAAAATGCTTGAACTCACAAGCATCCATTTACAGTCCAGCTGCTAAAACGCCAAACCTACCACTTTGTCTGCTCTCTTATCTTAAAAGTGTCCAGACTAGTATCTGCTGCGTGCAGATTGCATACATTTTTCTTTCGTCATTACATACGTTTGCTTTTTTCATAAAAACCCCTGGTGGCCACTGCCACTTCTAAAGCCTTAAACATGACCTTCCAACGTTTTTGATAAATTTATTTTATAAAATATAAGCATCTTATTGTGTTAATGATACTCTGAATAAATAAATGGTTATTACTGTTTTGTTTTATTTATTTTATAATTTAATATAGGAAGCATCTAATGAAGTTATATCAGATGAAATAAATCGACTTATCTTTAGGCATCTTTAAAAAATACAATTTGCATAATAAGGGATATCAAACCATCCCTTATAGTAAGATATTTTTATTATGATATTTTAATTCAACTGTAAAGAGTTTGCCTGCAAATATAACAAAACATAACAGGTCTGTTTGATATTCAGAAATAGTTTACACTATTTAAAAATTTTTTTACGTACCTAAGCGCTCTAATTGAAGGTGTATTTAAGGACTAAGTGTGTACAAAAAGTGTAAAATAGTGTAAACTATTTCTAAATAACAAACACTTAATAAATAACTATTAATCTGCACTAGATAGCCGAAAATGATCATTTTTAATAAAATATTATGGCCAAACATCAAGCTTTCACAATTTATACAAATATATAAACAGCAAGAAAAAAATACTGATGAATTTAGTTATTGTAATCTAACAACAATTAAAGATATTATATTATATATTTTTTTTTAATTTTGAAACTTCCTTCCCTCAGTACGGTCCTGACTAAAATTCTTATATCAGCCAACCTTAATCTGAAAAACAAAATTTACTAATATGTAGGGATATTCGCATTGCCAACCTAAAAATGTTAGCTTGGACAAACTATATTCAGGTAGGTTATTCAACGAGGACTAGATAGGCCGCTTTTTTTACTCTATCTGTACTTTGCCATATTTTTTATTTGTTTATCCGATTCCCCGTATATTTTTTCACCTAAATTGATATATTTTTTCTTTAAAAACGTCTCTTTTCTGCAAATTTAAATTGAAAAAATGTTCATTCACCGTGCCATTTAACACCTGACAAATTGATGCGGATTCTTCACCCTTTGGCGATAGTGTCATTAGACAAATAAAAAATCAACTTTTAAAATTGTTTATATTTTCCACGAATTAGTAACACACCAAAAATAAAAAATAAATATTCATTAGAAGACCAACTACGCATTGTAAAATTATATTAAGTCAAAAATACTTGAACCAAAGTTTTAATATTTCAGAGAGTTTCGGGATAGTATCTTGAGAAACCAAAAACAAAGAAGATTTATTTGAAAAGTAAAGTTTCCAGAGAAGTTTCGGAGGTTTCAGTGGATACAATCTCAGAACTAGGACTCCATTTGAAGAAACCAAAAACATTAAAGGATAGGAAAGAAGTATAAGAAGACAAAGATAAGAAATCGAGCCATTGTTCAATATTTTACGATAAATTCGATGACTTCTATTCCGCAGGCGATACCAAAAGTAAGGCATGGTCCAGAACTCCAAATATTTAGTTATAGAACAGTTCAAAGGACTCTGAAAAAATTTGGCGTTAAACCTTATGGTATCTTTTCCGTTCCGTAAATAACACAAGAAAAACAAACTGCGTTTTTGATTTGTTGCTTCGATGATGATGAGAGAGCAAGACGAGGACAACAATCTATATAATAAAATCCTATGGACTATAATTGTCAGTTAGATCAGGGTATACAACCGGAGAAATACAACATACTGGGCAGCAGCTAACCCTTATACATACCGGGTGGTGCGCCGCTGAGCGGAACATGGGAAATCCCATGTAAATTTTAAGGGGGTCAATTATTGGCTCCCCTGTACATTTTACAGAAAAAATGTAAGATAACTTTTTGAAGAGACCAATCTGACAAGCCCTCGTGACAAGTTTCAAAAAATTTGAATAAGGAAATCTTCAATTAAATGTAATTGCGAAATTACCAAATTTTCGGTTCAGGTAAAAGCAAACAGACACCAGTAAAATGAATATTGTCCCTGACATGAGGAAAAGTGTCAATAAATCAGTGACAGTCGGTATTTGAAAAAAAATATGAATTATTCAATCGACGAACAAGTATTCATAATTAAGTGGCTTTATGCGGGAAACAGTTTTAAAGCAGTATCTGAAATGTTCTCAGTTTATTTCCCCACTAAGCCCATTCCGTCCATTTCAACTATTAAACGTATTGTCAGTAAGTTCGAGTCCAAAGGTACCGTAATAAATAAATGTTAATGTTCAACTCAGGATATCGAAAATACAGCCAAAGAAAGAGAGAACAGAGATCTTAATATTTTACTGAGTGTGGAGGAAAACAAAATGGTTAGTACGAGAAATAAACATCATACAACGGTATTGCGCACTTTGAAAAAACACAAATATTATTCGTATAAATTCGAAAAACATCAAGAGCTGCAGGAAGGAGATGAAGAGCGAAGAATGGCATTTTGTTTTGAAGTGATGGAAAGAGCAAATAACGATAGGAATTTTACATGTACATGTACATTTACCCTCAACAATGAACCAAATGTTCAGAATTGCCGGTATTGGAGCCAAGAAAATGAACTAAAAAACAAATGTAGTAGTGGGAATTATCGGACACCATATCATTGGACCCTTTTTATGGACTATAACCGGTACCGGATACCTTGGCCAGCATGGTCACCTGATCTTTCACCCAATGACTTTTTTCTATGGGGTCACTTAAAAAGTTTCATTTTTAAAAGTGTAAAATTTGAGAATCTTAACCAGCTACAGAACGTTATTTCGTTAGAATGTAATAAAATTTCCCAATATTTACTTAGCAACGTTAAAAATAAATTTTATGGTCGGTTGGGATATTGTTTAGCTGTTAATGGGGGGTTGTTTGAACATTTGATTAATTAATGATTTTATGTAAGAATGCTCTATTATTTTTAAAAAAGTTATTGTATTTTATTTCATTTTAGTTTTGTACACCTTTTCACCAAAATATTAAGACTTCAGTTCTCTCTTTTTTGGATCTTTTTTCGATCTTCTGAGTTAAACATTTACAATTATTTATTGCGATGGCTTTGGACTCGAATTTACTGACAATACGTTTAATGGTTGAAATGGACCAGATAGACTTGATGGGAAAATAAGTTGAAAATATTTCAGATACTGCTATTGGTTTAATTAAATTCTAGTATGATAAAATTATTTTTTTAACGATCGATATTAATAATTGTTATTAGTTAAACTTAATTGTCACATTAAATAAAAGGTTTGATAATAATGTTAACGTGTCTTTTTCTTTAAATGTCATGATTGTGAGATTGATGAAACGAAAAAAAAAACATTCCTTTTATTCGGCTTGTACCTGCCCTGTCTACTCTACCGAGCGTCAAAGTGAACTCAACCTTAAAAGTATCTCTAATGCCGGCTGTACACGGCATGGTTTACCCCAATTTATTGGCCAATAAAGTCTTAAGCCGGAGTCTCATGCGTCCGATTTCCGACGATCCGATGTACGAATTTAAAAAAAAAATTGTGTCGGAAACTTGCATGTCTCATTGATCCGAATTTCGGATCAGATATCCAGTCTAAAGAAAAGAAAAAAAAGAACATTCTGAAGGTCAAACTGTAAAACTGCAACGAAAACGAAATAACCGAACTAAAACCGGGCCACCGTTTGCACCAACTTGACTATGTTCGTGGTGCGTTTTTAATAGAGTGGCCACACATTGGCACCAAGCTCATTCCTTTGTGCACCGGGCCAACCTTAATATGTCGCTGGGGCTGGGCGTGAAAAAGAAATTGCGTTGTGTGCGTTTGCAGTGATGACTGACTGCTAACAACTATATTATAACTTTAATTCTGCAAAAAACTGTATACGTTGCCATGCATCTATCATGGCATTCCTATTTTTGTGTTGAGAATGGCGGGGGTCCATAGAAGCGGTTCCGCTTGATACAGTTCTATAAATTTCAAAACTAATTCATTGGTCCAACAACGCACGAAGCCATTTTAGCCATTTTCGATTCACATGACATGTTTACACCTTGAACGTATAAATTTGACTGAATAAACCAATGTGTGGTCGGCAAGACGAACGACGAGGCAAATCTCTGATCTTTTTCAAAAATACCGACATCCGTCGGGTATGTCCCAACACGAGCGACAACGTCGTTCAACGTTGGCGCCAATGCTATTTCGTTCATCCACACATTTGACGAACGCTGTTGGCCCCAACTTTGGCCCCAATGGTGGAGCCGGCGTAACGAACGAGATACACGAACTTGACATTTCTTTTTCCTTTCGTATTTTGTGACTAAAACTTTTTTAATAATTTGCGATTATTATTATAAAAACTGATATCTTTGGTAATTCTTAGCGAAACTAAAATAGTTTTTTATGAAGAAAGAGAACGTGGTTGTCGAGTATAAGGGAAATTTAAGCTAAGGTTAAAAAAATTTAAAGATTTTAAACTATAATTGTTCATTTTATAAAATTACCCCAACAAAATATATAAAGTAAGGTTAGAAAACCAGAAAGAAACGTCCGACATCCATACAAAGTTAAAATTAATTTAACTCCATCCGACGCCGGAAGAAATGTTAAAATATAATCGGATGAAAACGGCGCCAAAATGCTCTGACCAATCAAAATAATTTCGGATGATCGGATCGTCGGAAATCGGACGCATTAGACTTTGGCTTTACAATGTATGTCCTGTACAACAAAAATTTTACCCCAATTTATTGTATGGGTGCTATTCAATTACCGCACAAAAGCGCATTATGCGGCACAATGCTCAGCATTGAGTGTTTCAACTACCGCAACGCCTCGCATAATTAGCAACCATGTATACACTAGAATTTTTTTCAGCAAACATGACGGTGCTGATTAAAAGTGAAAACAATGTAAAATAAATACAAAAACAACTTTTGGGACAATTACCAAAAAAAAGGCTTATTTGCAATTTCTAAAGTATAGTTTCATATATATAAAGAAAGGATTTTTCTTACGAAATATGGGAAGGAATGTTAACTCCAACAGAATAATCTCTAAGATAGTCATCTCCAGTTTGATCGTGTTTGGTTTCTGCGTTGCCCATTTTTTCGTTTTTATATTTTGCTATCTTATATTACCTTTTACTGTTTTATCTTTGTTTATATAATTTTTGTACCAAAATTTTGTAATGCATGATTTATGAGTGACAATACTAAAGGTGAATAATGTTATCACCTCAGATTGACAGATACCGATATTTAGTGAAGTTTACGAAATTGGGGTGTTAAAATGTTTTATCCTTTTCCACTGCAAATTTATAAACATGACGTTTCGTTGTCGTTGCCGTTTCGCTGCTGCCCAAAGTCGATTAAGTCGAACGACAACTGAACAACAAGCAACAAGCGACCTGCAAGCCAACTGCGGCCCTATAGAATATTCCGGCTTCGCATCGTGCAGAACCGGCGAATTAGATTATATATGGATTAACGATTGAGGATAGTGTACAATAATGGTAAATAAGCGTTTCCCAAACTTAAGCATAACTTTGGACATTCGCTTTTAACTATCTCATGGTTAAACTGAAAGCAAAGCTTATGAATTACCTTTATTTATGCGACTAAATTGATCCCTATTTTCTTTACCTAGATTACATGAGTCTGTTCTATGGACGATGTGCAGAGTCAGATCTTTCAGATCCGCCAAACTGTTAAACAATAATGAAATTCACGTGTTGTAAAGCGATGACAAGATCTTCCTCGAAGGCGTTATTGATAGGTGGCATTAAGTTACAATAAGGTTACAATAAGTTTAACTTGCGAACAATCGCTAACAGCCAATGGCAGTCTCAAGCAGTCCTTAGATTACCTATTGAGTCACGGATCAGCTCTCCCCGTTCAGACACATTGTTGTCAATGAGCTTTCCGAGCTCAGGTGAACATTTTGGATCGTCGGCATTTAAAGCCGTCTCATCATCCGATTTCCGACGATCCGATCATCCGTAAAATATTTTGATTGGTCGAAATTTTGGACCATTTTTTATCGAATATTTAACATTTATCCGACGTCGGATGGAGTTAAATTAATTTTAATTTTGTATTATGTCGGACGTTTCTTTCTGGTCTTCTAACCTTACTTTATTTAGTTTGTAGGGTTTATTTCAATGTATATTGAATATTAAAATGAACAGGTGTAATTTAAAATCTTTAAAAATTTTAAATCTTAACCTGAATTTACCTCATACTCAACAACCACTATCTCTTCTTCCATTAAATTAGTTCGGCTAAGAATTAACAAAGATATCTGTTTTTATAACGATAATTGCAAATCGAAAAATTAAAATTATCAAAAAAGTTTCAGTTAGGTTATTATTTTCTCTTTTTTTTCGTTGCAGTTTAACAGGTTGACCTTCAAAATGCTCTCATTTTCCTTTCTTTTGACTGGATATCGGATCCGAAATTCGGATCAATAAGA
Organism: Listronotus oregonensis; assembly: GCA_019359885.1. Lineage (NCBI taxonomy): Eukaryota > Metazoa > Arthropoda > Insecta > Coleoptera > Curculionidae > Listronotus > Listronotus oregonensis. Next base: position 11,897 of record JAHBCN010016082.1, read on the forward strand.
CATGCAAGTTTTCCGACACAAAATTTTTAAAAAATTCGTACGTGGGATGGTCGGAAATCGGATGCATGAGACTCTGGCTTAACCCCCAGAAATTCCGAACTTTTCCAAAACTTGAATTTTAAGCAAAAAAAAAACTATCGATGCAGGGCACAAACAAAGGCAGTCCTACCAAGGACTTCTGGTATCACGCATAACCGTTTTCTGTCAGTACTGCCGGTACTGCCCCTCCCTGCTGAGCGCGCAACCATCTTTCGCCATTAGGAAAATATCTCGTGCGTAGGGCCCTCAGAAAGGAACAGGTATAGGAATCTTCGTTCAAAGCGCTTAGCCCCAGAAGAAGGACTTCACTTGCTATAGTATTCTATATGTATAGCTTGATATACATTCATTCAATATATTAGTATATATATCATATATCATATCAGGTCAATACATAAACTCACCTTTTTTCACCTTACAATACCTCTAATACCTATAATAACATATATATAAAGCGTTTAAGATCTCTGGCCTATAGGGGATTTTAATGGAAAAAAGTTTTTCTCCACCCTGTTAACGCAAACTGCACTCTAGCTGTGCAAGGTTATCAGTTCCAGGAATATTTACATTAACATGTAAGTAACCAAAAGTATTTTGATTTATTTTCCAATAAAATATATTTTTTAGATCCTTGTATATAAAAAAAATAAAACGTCTGACATTTCCTGATATGTGACAGTGACAAAATTTTGATATACGGGGTTTAAAAACTTAGGAAAAAAAACTTTTTTTTAATTTTGAGCAAAAAGAAATGTTTTCCCACCTTGGCATCGCATTTTTTTTGGTGGGGAAGGGGCCAACGGGGGGAAAACCAGAAAAACCAGGCCCCTTTTCCAGTTATTTTTAAAATTTTTATATTTTTTTATTATTTTTATTTTAAAAAAAAAAATTTAAAAAAATTTAAAATTTTATAATAAAATATATATATATATATATATATATAATATATATTTTTAATATTATATATATATATATATATATTATATATAATATATTATATATATATTATATATATATATATATATATATAATTTTTTAAATTTATTTTTATATTTTTTTAAAAATATATATATATATATATATTTTATATATAATTTAAAATATTATAAAAATAATATAAAATTTTTATTATTAAATATAATTATATATTTATATATAATATAATATATATATATAATATATATATATATTATGTTTTTTTTTAGGAGCACTTTGATCGGAGGAAAAACAGAAACTCACCCTTTTTTTCGCCTTCAGAGATACCGCTAGAGGGAGTTTTCAACCCGTGCGAACAAACGTGCGAGAGAAAGCGAATAAGATCCCCCCTTCTTGCTCTGCGTGCTGACGGTCGGCCTTCCCGATCAGTTACGCGGGAAAAGGAAAAATTATATTTTTTCCCCCCAAGCTTGTTAAAAGGCCTGCCTCTAGTGTCTCGAAGGTTGTATCAGTTTTTCCGGGAACCCCTTTGAGCATATACAGCGAACTAGCAGAAAAGAAAGAAGAATAGGTGTAAAAACTTCCCGCTCCGTGTGCTGATTGGTCGTATGTTGCACCTATTCTTCTTTACCTCTCGCACACTTCTTTGCACGACCAAGCGGCAAGGCTGCCCCCAGTAGGTATATGCTCGAAGCAGGAGTAAGTAGTTTAAATGCATCTTAGCACAACCCTAATTTAGCAGTAAACGCCACAGGAGATAAAGAGACGAAGTGTCATTTAGCAGTAAAGAGGTTATAAAAATAAAAACAACCTAGAAACGATAATTTAGGACTTATATTTTATTGTATTGTAAACATAATTCACAATGCTGTCTCTTCAAGCTTATAATAGTAGCAGTGACGAAGAGTCTGCCGAAAAATCTATAGAAGAACCATCAGTACACACATTTGAACCTATACCTCCAGAAATGGCTAAATTTTCTATTAAAAAGGACCTTCAAATTTGCGCTGCTCCAACTGTGTTACCCCCAGCTATAGACGAAGATAAGATCCATATTCATCCACATACAAAGGAACTCTCTTATAACCCCAAATATGACGAATTATTTGCACCAGTTGTAGGACCTGTGAATCCCTTTAAAACCCAGCAGCAATCCGTGGAGAGAAATATGTTATCAGGTAAATTTTAAATCAATTTATAGAAGATATGTGTAAAATAATTTAAATATTACATATTCTTTAAATATTATAGGTCATATAGAACCAGCTCATGTCAGTGAATTTCAATTTGAAAACCAGCGACGCACCTTTTCTAGTTATGGATATGCACTTGATCCCTCTGTTAGCACTGAAGAAAATGGATTTACAAAAGTCATAGGTGGTAGCACAGAAGAAACAAGTGACACTGATATTAAAACCGTTTTTGAAAAAACCCAGCTCAGACCCTTAGATAAACGAAAACGAAAGAAAAATGATAATCCAGGTGACATAGAAGGATTTTTAGGTCCCTGGGGTGGTTTTGTGGGTGAACAGAGGGTTATGAAGCCAACAGAAGAAGAACAAGCTGAGTTGCAAGAGCTAGTGTCAAAGAGAACTAAACGTGGTAAAGAAACTGAGGAGAAACAGTTTGAAGAAAAATCTGTATTGCATATTAAAGATGCTGTGGATTATCAAGGAAGATCCTTCTTGCATGCACCTCATGATGTTGGAGTTAATCTTAAATCAGGTAATATGAATTTTGTAACAAATGACATCTTGGTTTAAATGATTTTTTTTTTAAATACTCAAAGTCTAAAAACAATTTTTACTTTTTTAGACATTCCACCGGAAAAATGCTTTTTACCCAAATCTCACATTCATACATGGTCAGGACATACCAAAGGTGTTTCAGCAATTCGTTGGTTTCCTAAAACAGCACATTTATTCCTTTCTAGCAGTATGGACTGTAAAATCAAACTATGGGAAGTATATAAAGACAGAAGGTGTGTTAGAACCTTCTATGGGCATCGTCAAGCTGTTAGAGATATTAATTTTAATAACAGTGGGAATCAGTTTTTGTCTGCAGGATATGATAGGCAAGTTTAGTACTTAGTTAGAAACTTAGATAATATGGGCCTTATAAAAAAAAATGTATGGTAAATGATTGCAGTTTTATTAATAATATATGGTTTAAAAATTTTAAATGTTTATTTTAGGATATTTACTAATTTTTTTCTTCAGGTATATAAAATTATGGGATACAGAAACTGGCCAAGTAGTGTCCAGAACCGAAAAAATACCATATTGTTTAAATTCAATCCGGACACAGCAAAAACATCTATTTGTGGCTGGGACCTCAAAAAAAAAATTTTCTTTTGGGGTCTGGTCGGGAGATATAGTCAAAATATGATGGTATGTTGAAATTTTTATTTTTTTTTATTTTAACTTTTATTATTATTTTTTTTTGGCTTTTGGAGCTGTAATACCATTACATTTTTAGATAAAAATAGAAGTTTTTGGGGTACTTCTGATGATAAATCTTTAAAGTTTGGGAATCTTTCCCAGTCGACATGAAGTAATTGCAGACCCTCTTAACATGCCTGCTGTTACTCCACCCTAATGGTAAGCACTATTGTTATTTTAAAACTATATATAAGAAGTGTTTTTTTTTAATAACAATTTTTTTGAAAAAAATTTATTTCCCTTTTAAATTTCTATCTTTTTTGGGAATTTTTTTTAAACCTTTTTAAAACATTATGTTTGGGGGTTTTTTTAAACCCCAAAACTTTTTTTTGGGGGGTGGTTGCTTGTAAAGTATGGACAACAAAATATTTTTTTGGCTTTAAACCCCCTTTTAAAACTAAAAGGAAAAAAATTTTTTGGAAAGCAAAAAAATTTTTTTTTAGATATGTGTACCACTTTATCCAAAAGTAAAAAAAATTTTGTATAGGATTTTTGTTAATTTTCAGGTCATATGGTGGCAGGATATGCATTAGTTAGTTTTTTCTCCTGATATGTCCCTAGTGTCGGGAGATGCTGATGGAAAGTGTAAATTGGGATTGGAAAACGAGAAGTTGTATAAAAAAGGGAAAACCCATGATAATGTGTGTATGGAGGCTCCACATGAACCCAGTAAAATGATGACTGCTGGATGGGAGGGTTAAAAAAGTATTGGGTTTAATAATTTCTAGATAAAAATGTATTTTTTTATTGAAAGAAAAAAAATGTTAAAAAAAATTTATATATAGAAATTTAAATTTTTTATAAAAATTATATGAAAGTTTGTTTTTATAACCTAATGCCCTAAATGAGATAATACAAAATATGATTAAAAAAAAACAAAATTCGGTCTCAAAAATTTACTTCAAATTTTCCCAAAAAAAAACTCAGACTCTGTCCGAGTTCTATAGTGCATAAAAAATTTGGGACATAAAAAAAAAAACTTCTGTATACCCAAAAAGAGTACCACCGAAAAGATCTGCTGTTTTTTTTTAAAAATGCATAAAACAAATAAACCAAGTTTAAAATATTTATTTTCTAACTTCAACAAATACAAAAATCTTGTTCTCTAAGGACATCATCCCAAAAAATTTTTAAAATCCACAAAAAAAACCCAACCCGCCCATGGTAAAAATCCACCCCCTAGACCGTTCCCCCGATTATTCAAAATTTTGTTCGCCCAATAAAATTTTCATTTTTCATTCCGGAAAAAACCCCCAAATCTGTTTTTTTTTTATTTTGATATATTAATCAAATTCGAAAATGCCACAAAACAAAAGTAGGTTTTGTTTTTTGGGAATTGATCTGCCTCTGTTTAATGTTCAACTTTTACATTTTTTAAAAAAAATGCCCTCCCTTTTCAACCTCAAAATCAAACGTTAAAAAAAAACCTTCAAATCTTTTTGCCAATACATTGATAGCATTTTCTTTTCCGTAAAATTTTTGTAATCTTTTTTCCAAAGACAATTTGCAAAAATCATCGCTAAATCATACTAAAAAACCCGAAAAAACCGGAGCAAAAGTTTTAAAACACTCCCGGGCCTGTCTAATTTGCTGATCAGCAAAATATTTTGTTGGTCGACTATTTCTAATTATGCTCTCTCTGAAATTTTGCGAAACCCTAAAGATAGTAAACACCAGTTATATGTATTAATGAACTAAAAGTTAACAAAAAATAGCTTGTAGAAAACTAAAAGTTCTCAACTAAAAGACGTCTTTCTTAAATTAGAGCAACAAGTGGAAGATTTTGTGGAAAAAAAAATTTTTGCTCTTCTAATTTAAGAAAAAGTGAAAAAATTGTTGCCAAAGAATTAGGGCGAAAGGTTTAGGAGTAGTTCTTTCCCGTTCTTCATTATTTTCTACAAGTTGTTTTGTAAACGTGCAGCCAAATCTTTCATTTTTGTTGGGTAGTATTAAAAAGGGGATGATACCAAAACCACCCCGGGGGGGTTATTTGGGGCCAAAACAGTTTCTTTATTGGTACTCTTTAATTATTTTGCAAATTTCATCGTCTTGACAATGGGGTTTGACCAGCAAGTTTTTTTGCCACCCCCGGGGGGGTTTTTTTTATTGCCATTAATACAGCTTCTTGTTCGACACTATTAAATTATTTTGAAAAAATTTTATCGCCTTGAGATTATTAGAAATGGTCGACCAGCAACTTTTTACAAAGGGGTTGGATAAAAAAAAACCTTTAGGATGAATTTTTTTGGATCGTCATTAATATCTATAATTGTTTTTTCCTTTAGGGTTTTTCAAAAATTTCAGAGAGTTAGGGTAATTAGAAACAGTCGACCACCAAAATATTTTGCTGATCTGCAAATTAGACAGGCCCAACACTCCCTGAAATTCTATGATTCGGTAATGAGTGATAGACGACGTGCTCCTTTAAATTGGTGATAGGCAAAGAGTAAGTATATTTCTATCTATAGCACTTTTATGTTATGTTGAAAGTAAGGACTTTGGGTGCATGTAACATTGATCCCGTTATAAACTACCATGTGGTTTTATAAGGGTTTCATACCACGAAACAAAAACTAATTAGTTTCCACCCACTATTTATCTGGTCTTAAAAAAGAGGTTTTGAAATTCGATGAAAGCGTTGCCCAAGACATTTCAAAACTAAAATGTGGTGGCTGCATGGGTCCTAAACCAAAAAATGTTAGTGTCTTTTATCTTTTAAACCGATAAAATAGTCTCAATTTAAAGGACTTATGGCCGGTTGCACCAACACTTTTTGCGACACTTAAAAAAGTTCTTTAAACATTAACTGCCCCCTTTTAAAAATTTAAATATTTTTTCAAAAAAAGGCTTAAGGGCCCTTAACTTTAAGTGTAGGATTTTCTTACTTAATGATCCCCCAAGTAATTTGAAGGTTTACATTTGACAAATATTTTTTTTTTTAATTTTTTTTCCCCGGGTTTTTTTAAATAATTAATTTAAAAAAATTTTTGGGGGAAAAGAAGTTTTTAAAAAGGGGGGGGTTTTGGTTGGTTTTAAAAACCGGGGGGTTTTAAAAAATTTGAAAAAAAAAAAACGTAATTTTTTTTTTGGTAAAATTTTTAATTTTTTAAAAACCCTTTTTTTTTCTTTTGGGCATTTTTTGGGTTAAAAATTTTTAAAAAAACTTTTTAAGAAATAATTTTTTTAATTTTTTTTTTGAAATTCAAAAAAATTTAAAAAAACCCCAAAAAAACTACTTCTTAAAAATTTTAAAAATTTTTTGGGTTTTAAAATACCTTTGTTTGGGGGTTTTTTTTTAAATATTTTTGGGGAAAATTTGGGAAAAATTTGGGCTTAAAAAAATATAAATTTTTTTTTAAAAATTTTTGGTTTTTTTCTAGGGAAAAAAAAATTTTTTTTTCTGGCCTTTAAAAAAAACCCCTTAACTTTTTTTTTTCCTATTTTTAAAATTTTTTTAAACAAAAAAAAAATAATATATTTTTTAATTTATTTTAAAAGAAAAAAAATTTTAAAAAAATTTTAAAAATTTTCAAATTTGGGGTTTTTTTTTTCCTTTTTTTCCCTTTGTTAAAATTTAAAATTTCTTTTTTTTTGGCCTTTTTTAAAAAAAATTTTTTTTTTTTTAAAATTTTTGGGTTTTTTTTTTAAAATAAAAAATTTTAAAAAATTTTTTTTATTTTTAAAAAATGGTTGTTTTGGGGGAAAAAATGGGGGGTTTAAAAATTTTAAATTTTTAAAAAAAATTTTAAAAATAATTTTTTAAAAAATTTTTAAAAGGGAATTTTAAAATTTTTTTTTTTTTTTGGTTTTTAATTTTTTTTTTTAAAAAAGAAAAAATTTTTAAAAAGGTTTAAAATTTTTTAAAATTTTTTAAGGGGGCAAAAAAATTGGGGGGTTTTTTCCCCCTAAAACTTTGTTTTAAAACCATAACAAAGTTTGGTTTTTTAAAATTTTTAAAAAGTAAAAAAATTTAAAATTTAAACCCCCAAAAAAATTTTAAAGTTTTTTTTTTTTAAATATTTTTGGGGTTTATTTTAAAAAATTTTTATTACAATAATTTTCCCCCTTTTCCCTCCGTTTAAAAAAACCCTTAAAAAAATTTTTTTTTTAAAATTTTTTTTAACAAAAAAAAACCAAACTCAATTTTTAAAAATTTTTAAAAAATGGAAAAAAAAAAAAAAAAATTAAATTTTTTTTACAAAGATTCAAGTCGGATTACTTCTTTTTTTTAAATGACACACAAGCTAGAAAAGGAAAGATCTAATATCAGTTAATTCTGATTATTCGCGTTGTAAAGGCCAACAATAAAAAAAGGAAAAAAAGATGCAACGTTGCCATCTTTCTAAGTAGTCTTAGTTAAGTTGAATAAAAATCTAATGGTGGGGAAAAAAAAAACAATTTAAGTAACCCTTTTAATTTTTTTAAAAACTCCTTTTAAAAAAGGTCCACTTATAAAGATACTTTTGGTGCAACCGGCCATTTTAAACCTTTTTAAAAGTGTGCATCCGATTATTTTTAAATGTTATGTTCTACGCCTAATGGTTACGCTACTGAATAATCCTTGGCACATGACATTTGCAAGAGTTCTGAAATTCGCCACTTGCGAAAACGCCATTTTTAGAGAGTTTTGTTTGTCATTGTCTAAATTTTCCAAAAATATTTCGTTTTTTTCAAAATATTTAAAAAATCAAG
>JAHBCN010016083.1:0-20036 GCA_019359885.1 Listronotus oregonensis
GTGTGATTGTGGAAAAAAAGACTACAGAAAAATTTTAAATCTTTGTGGATTATGAACTGAATGTTTCTTATATTTTATAGTATTAATAATAACATTTATTTGTATTGTCATTTGTCCCTTTCGTTAGTCGTACCTAAAAGGACCTACAAAAAAAAAGGTAAGCCCTTACTTAATAAATTATATCAAAAAAAAAAGTCCCTACCTACTGACATTTTTTAAAAATTCAATTTTGTATTGAGTAGTGGGTAAGGAACATTTTCTCCTAATACTAAATTGAAATATGCGTTTACGCCTCTCGTATTTCGGTTTATAGCGGGTTTCAGGGATCCAGGGATATGAAGCAAAATTTTAATAATTTTTTGTTTTTTTGCCCAATTTGGGTTTTTGGGTTGCACGAGGGTAATGTTTTTCAGTGCGGACATATATTTCAGGGAAAAAAAAAAATTCAGTATATGACTAAAGTTATTTCAGCCTTATTTTGTCGTAACAAAAAAAACCCCCGACGCAATTATTCGGTAAAACTTGCATATAGGGTTTTTCTTCTATTTTTGGATTATTTGGCAAAATTTTTATATAGTCATATTCTGGGGTTCTCAGGGATTGCAAATATACTGGCGGAAAAGAGAAATTATGTGTTTTAATATTTTTTTTTGTTTTTAAGTTTTAAAAACCCATTGATTTTCTCCATATAATGCAAAAAACCCCCCTTTTTATGAAAGAAACGTCAGCGTGCAGTGTTTGCCAAATGGAGGTCTGTTTTAATACGTCCCCAAATTTTCACGTCTGAAATATAATTGGGGAAAAAAAAACCCCTTTAACAGGAGAGACTATCTGAAAAGATATTCCAGCATATAAGCATGCGCGGTTTTTTTTTAAAACGTCCCCGAATTTCAGACAAATTTAAAAGTTCTAGTCGGTCATGGTTAGTTCTGGTTAGCAAACCCTTTTTTTTTTTCCCCCATTATTTTCCCCAATTATATTTCAGACGTGAAAATGCGGGGACGTTTGGTTTTCCCCCCTTTTTAACTAACCAGAATTAACCATGATCGACCTTTTGACAAAATAAAAACCCCCCCAATCGGTCATGGTTAGTTTTGGTTAGTTGTGGTTGATTTCAGATAAATTCAAAAGCCCCAAGTTCTAGTCGGTCATGGTTGGGTTCTGGTTAGCAAAGCAGCTTTTTTTTTTCCCCCCAAATATATTTCAGACGTGAAAATGCGGGGACGTTTTAAAAAAAAGACCTCTCCTGCTTTAACTAACCAGAATTAACCATGATCGATTTTTTAGAAAAATCAAACGCCCTTAGTCGGTCATGGTTATTTTTTTAGCATTTCAGACAAATTCAAAAGCCCTAATTTTTGTCGGTGGGGGTTAGTTCGGTTGAAAGCTTTTTTTTATTTTCCCCAAGTATATTTCAGACAAAAAAATGCGGGGGGGTTTTTAAAAAACCCCCTTTCCCTTTTTTTAAAACCCAAACCAGAATTAACCGCCCCCTTTTAGAAAAAATTTAAAACCCCCCTTAGTCGGTCATGGTTAGTTTTGGTTAGTTTTTGCACCTTTTTTTTTTTCCCAATTAAAGTTCAAAAAAAAAAAGAAAAAAAAAAAAATTTAAACACAACAGTCCCCAAAATTATTAAATCCAAAAATTGTTGATACTTTTTTTAAATTTGAAAAAAAAAAATTTATAATCAATTACTGGAGACTCCCAAAAAGAAAAAAACCCCCCTCAGAGAGGGGACGTCAAAAATTTGGGGAACCCTTGGGGACCTGGGCCATAAACAAAGAAACAACAAAAAAAAATTAGATATTAGATTTCTAACCTATATATATATTTTTATTTTTTTTAAAAAAGTTGTTTTTCCAGATTTTCTTTTTTATTTTGTCAATGGATTTTTTTGTGTGTGTGTCATGTTTTAGTGAATAATTATTAATCTATACGTTTTTACCCCGCCCAGCCCCCCCTATTTACTCCAAGGTCCCGTAAGCTTGTTTAATTAAAAAAAAAAAAACGCATAATTTCTCTTCTCCGCCAGTATATTTGCAATCCCTGAGGACCCTAGAATATGACTATATAAAAATTTTCCCAAAAAAATTTTAAAAATAGGAAAAAACCCTAGGGAAAGGGTTTTTCCAATTATTCTAGTCAGGGGTTTTTTTACGAGATGGGGGAAAAACGCAGAAGTCGCATGCCTTAATTTTCCTCTCTATTACTTAAATTTAAAGGGGGGATGTATGCATAACATTTTCCTTTTTTTTTAAAAAGCCCCTTACAAGAAATGGCTCGTTTTTTTTTTTTTATAAATTATAAATGTACATTTGTCAATTATGTCGCTAAGAAAAAACCCCCCCTTAATTTCTAAAAGTTTTCTATAGACTAAAATAGTTTTTTGTTACTTGTTACACAACTATCCAATGCATTTTAAAAATGGTTGTGTATTTTTTTCTTTGCAGGCTCAGAAGACTTTTAATAAAGCGCTGAAAAAAAAAAAGAAATGGAAGATAAGCGGAAATATCAGTCTGGGGCACAGAAACGAAAATTGAAATTAAAAAAAGAAAAAAAATTTAAAAAAAAAAATTTTAAAAAATAAAAAAATTTTTTAAAAATTTCTGCCTCTCTTTCTTCTGTAAAAGAACAAGAAAATATCAATATTTCTGAAACAAGTGAATCAACTTCTATTTCTTGCCCCTCCTCTAAAGAACTTTTGCCTTGTACTGAGATTTGTGGTGGTTGAGGTTTTTATTTCTAGCCCCCCAGGCTCCTCTAATAGCAAAATAAGTGTAAACTCTTACCGATGAAGAAAAAAAAAATTATTATTAGTCAAAAAACCCCAAAAGACCTAAAGGGTCCTTTTCCCCAAAAGGGCTCGAAACAAAATGACGAGTTTTAGGGGGAGAGTTATTTTTTTTTCCACTAAAAAATACGGCCCTTCAATCGTCATTGGCTGTGCTATTCAACTGTACTAGATGCAGCCTATTGGGGTCTTTTTTTTTCTAAAAAATTGGGGAGTCCCTGGAGAACAGGCTTAAGAGATTGTAAACATTTATCATCACGCATTGAAGAGCATAGTAAAAGAAAAGGGGGATATTGAAGCTTGCGCTGTTACAAAAATTTTAAAAAAAAACGTGGCATTGAAAGAACCTCAAGAAGAGATCAGATTTCAAGCGTCGTTCTGGAATATGGTGTTGCAAAGATTATTCAAAATTACATTACTTCTTGCAAAATGTTCTTTATCATTTCGTGGGCACCGTGACGACGATTTTAGTGGGAATTTTATGGCTCAAGTAAAATTTTTGTCAGACTATGATGATGTTAAAACAGGGGGGAAAAAAGCCTTCTGGATCTGTGGGATATTTTTTGCCCAACTATTCAAAATGAATTAATAGATTGTCTTTAAAAAAAAAAATCACTTTTGAATTAACAAAACAAATAAATTCCGCGACATTTTTTTTTTCCCCTTTTTGATACAACTCAAGATATCCAAAGATGGGGTCAATTAAGCATCGTCATTGAACTTGTCACATAATTCGAGATAAAGATATGTTATCTGAAAGTTTGAGATAAAAGAGATTTTTTTGGGGTTTTTCCAGCTAAAAGATCATTCTGCTGCGGGAATGACTCAAGAAGTTTTAAACATATTAAAAAAAAAAAGGTATTCCCATTGAAAAATTTTGGGGGGCAAGGCTACTTTAGCCAGTGTTATGAGTGGGGCTTATAATGGGTAAATGCTCAAAAAAAAAGAGTTCAAAAAAAATGCCGAATATGTGCATTGTGCAAGTCACAACCTAAATTTAGTAATAAACGATGCAGTTAATTGCTGTAAACAGGTCCCCAAAAAATTTTTCCCTTTTTTTGCAAAATATATATTTTTTTTTGGTTTAAGTATTAAAAGATGGGATCTTTTAGCTTCTTTTACCAGTGAATCCAAAACAACTTTAAAATCATTAAATCCTTTTTCGTTGGTCGGGAAAAAATTTTATTATCTATTAGTGCTGTTAAACTTCGTTACCTTGATATTATTAAATCTCTAACAGAAATAGAGTTACAATTTTTAAAAAAAAAAAAAAAGAGAAGAAGCTTCTTCCATTAAAAAACAAATGTGTTGCTTTGAATTTGTATTTTTTAAAAACAATGTTATAAAAAACCCTTGCCCAGGTTAACTTCGCCTCAAAAGTTCTTAAAAAAAAAAAATATTGTTTTAAATTTTAATCAGTGACTGTTTTAGAACAAGTAGAAAAAAACCTTTTTCTGAATTAAGATCTTCTTATGAAGTTTTAAAGATTGAAGCTATGGAATTGGCTAACAAATGGAGTATTCCAACGGAATTTACGCAAAAACGTCAACCTAAAGTAAAAAAACACTTTGATGAATTTTTGGGATTACAGATTTAATAATAATACCGAAACTTTATTTAAAGTCAATGTTTTTAATGTTGTTATGGCCCGGGGTTTTAACACAAATTTCTAACAGATTTAAGAGCAAAAAAAAAAAAATAATTTGTTCGATTTACTTTTTCCCAAAAAAATTTTATTAAGTTGCGATGAAACATGCATTAAAAATAATTGTCCCGCCATTTATAGCAAATATTCTGAAATATTTGATTTTAATTGAATATTCCAATACACTAATTTATTAAATATTTGTAAAACAGACCTTAATGACGATCTAACAATTAAGGAATATTTTTTAAAAAAATTTTAAGCAAGTATGATATACTTGGCGACCTTTTGTGAAGTTTACTTAATGTTCCTTTTATTTTTTATTGCCCCCAAAAAAATGCAACTGTTGAAAAATCATTCAGTAAACTAAAACTTATAAAAAACTATCTTAGGTCCACTACAGGCCAGAGTAGATTAAAGGGTTTTTTTTTTTTATCTATAGAGAAAAGAAGCCCAAAATCTTGATTTAAAAGAAACCCTTAAGAATTCGCAAATGGGAAAGCTAGGAAAAAAAGGGGGGTTTTTGTTTTATTTTTGTAATTTTTTGCATATTTTTTATTTAGTATATTTTATATAGGATATTAATAAATATTTGTGGAATAGAACATATTCTTATTTCTTTTTACTCTTTGTTTTTATGACAATAAACAACTTTTTCATCACAAAATATTTTTTATTCTTAAACCCACCTATGAGGGCCCCCAAAAAAAAATTTGCCCCCGGGGCCCCCTGGGGCTTTTTCTACGCCACTTTTTTCTAATGATATTTTTCCTTTCAAAATTGTCGATAAAATTTTGAAAATATGTTGCCACAAAAATATAAAATATAATTGTGATTCCTTTTTTGGTTCATTAAGATTTTAGTGCTGGTGGAGGATAGCCTGTATAGGTTCTGCCAGGAGGCTAAAGAAACAGCCGTACATGTGTGGTGCCACTGTGAAGCACTATGTAGGCTTAGGTTTACTAGGCTTGGTGAGGAAAAGCCAAAACCGCCGAGATATATGGAGTGGCAAGTGTCAAGACTCTGGAGTTTAATTAAGAAGACGGGCCTAGACAAGATACTCTAAAGAATGATGGGAGAAACCACAATAAATCTGGTAAGGTTGCAGCGGTGGAGGTCATTTTTGCCATCTCTGCTCAAATAATCTAATCTAATCTAATCTAATGATTTGTCATCAAGATGCCAAAAATGACTGCATATTATAATCTTGAAAAAAAAATTTATGGCCCCAACTGGAAAACACAAGTTGAGGATGGTTTAATAAAATCGAAACGGTCCTTTAATAAAATCTTTAAAGATAGATTCTGCATTCCCCTCTATCATCCATTTATAAAAAAAATTGTATAGACTCAAAAGATGGAGAAAAATGAAGCTTTAGTATTTCAAAACAAACATATCAAATACATAGAAGCAATACAATTTTTGGATGTGAGCCAATACAATTTTTTAATGTTTCTAAACTTTATAATAGTTGTTATTTTTAGTTGCTAATTTTAGTTTTGTGTCCCAAAAAAAAAAGGGAAAACAGGATTAGTAAGGGGTTTTTTCCCAAAAAAATTTTTAAAAATTTTTAAAAAACTAGAATAAAAAAAAAAAAAAAAAATTTCCCAAAATTTAAAGGGGAAAAAAATTTTTTTACTTAGCCAAAAAAATTTTTGGGAATGAAAAAAAGAACCCATTGTAGTTTCACTAGCATAGATTGTCTGTATACATGTCTAAGATAATTGGATAAAATACAAATAATTTTCCAATACTTTTTTTACTACCTTTTCAAATACATTTTCTGGCTTTTCTGTTGGTTTAGAAGGTGCACTAGCAGGTACAGCTGGTTTCTTTATAAATTTAGGTCTTTTAACAGCCTTCTTCTGTGGTAATGTCCTTTTTGTGGAACAACTTCACTAGTTTTATTTGATTCTCCATCACTTTCTATTTCAGACTCCGATGAGGATTCTTTCTTTTTTTCTGAAATAATTTCCTGTTGTTTTTGAGCTACGACTGGTTGTTGCAAGGGTTGTATAAGTCTTACCGGAGGTTCAGGCATGGCAAAAGGTGGGGGAAGGTTCATTTTATTCATTAGGTGAAGAACCTGCGTATAAAATCTGGGAACTGTGGCCAAAGCATGGGCAATATTATTAATTGTAGATCTGTTTGCTTTAGGGTAACTGTATTTTAAATGTGAAGGTGGTGGTTGATGGAACCCAACAGAATCGTTAAATGCATTGATGTTGTTAATAAAATTTTTAAAGAATTTCTGATCCGGGGCCTCTTTAATATCTCCTACTTTTTTACTAGTGAGTACACCTTGTAGAATGTCCGTTTCTGCATACTCTACACATAATATACAATTTAATACATTTAACTGATGTAATCGGAACAAAACATTCTTGGCAATGTCTTGATTTTCAAATTTTGCGTAAACTATAGACGTTGCTTTGGCTTTTGATGTTATCACTTTGACTTTAATAGCTCCAAAATGCCGCACAAAGTCTTCCTTTTGAGCTTCGGAAAGTTCCTTAGGTAAATACTTAATTCGAAGCGTATCTAGGCATACCATATTGGCAAAATATTATAAATTGCTTTATTTAAAAACTAGAATATATATTTTTGTTATTGTTTTAAAAGTGAGGTTAACATAAAGTGACATAAAGCAGTTCTAGGAGTCGCCAAAATTACGTCAATCGGGATTTTATCTTATCCATTGTATGCACTTTGAAAGAAACTTTCGAGCATATACCAGCTAGAGGTATCCTCGTGCGAACAAGCGTGCGAGTAAGAAAGAAAATACCAGTATAACTTTTAATAAAGTTTTACTTATCAAACTCCTTACCGATTTTAATGAGGTTTTGCTGACGGTGTAGTGATTAAAATTATAGGTGGTAGTATGGGTACCAGGATATCCCGCCCTTGCTCATCCCTTCTGCAAAACTTGCACTGTTTTTATCTCGACAGTATAACTTTTGAGAATTCTTGTTATTATTTCTGACGTTATGGATTAGAAAATAAAAACATCCTTAACCCAGATAATACCAAAACTCTTTTTTTTCAATATATTTGTTAAAACTTTAAATACAGCAGTCCTAGGTAGGAACAAAAATGTTTCATGAAGATTTGCAAACTGACAGATAGGACCTCTTTTGGTTTTTTTTGTCTTCAAAATTGAGATTGCCACTGATTCCCTAGATCTAGGTTGATCTTTTTTTCAGCTCCAATTTTATATAATTGCCAAGCATTCTGTTTGACCATGTCTAGGCAATGGGCTATGAGTGGAAAATAACACTTTTTACTTCTTATTTGAGTTCTATACAGGCTAATGTTTTGATCAGCCCTGTCAAAACCATCCATATTCCTATTATACCACTGCCATAAAGTTATAGAATTCGTGTCAGATGACACAAATTGTAACGTATCTCGTTCTTTTTTCTTCAATACTGTTAAGTGAGATTAAGGGCATTCTTTGCCAACGCGATTTTCTCTTATTGTGTCTGTACCTTTTAGAGTCATAACCTTGAGCTTTTCCAATAAATGGAGCGAGGTAAAAAGTTATCGAAGTATAAATGAATAGGGACATCCTTGGTATATATTTTTTCAGCACCCAGGCCAAGTTCTTTATATTTACTTGAAAGGGTAGTGGTTGAACACTGATAGGGTTCAAACCCCATAATTTGTAGCCCCATCTAATGGGTTTTCCTTTTATAAATTGCTTTGTACCATGATACTCAACATATGGTACCATAGATTCATCAATGCAGTGTGACTCTTCACAGGGAGACACATCTATAATTTTTTTATTAAGAACATCAAAAAGAGGTCATAGTTTGGCAAATTTATCATTGGCGGGTAAGTCCGCATTATTACAAAAATGAATATTTTTGTTACGTTTTGCTGCCATGGACCTAAAATCTATTTCTGGATATTCCTTCACAAACCAGAACATTATTAGTGTGTCAACTATTTTTACAATACATCGACCTTCTTGGTTGGGAAGAATACCCACTAAGCAAATAACATCTTTAGCACGTTTTGTAACGTTATTTAAAAGTAACTGTGATAACGTTTATTTATAAACGTTATTTTATCATGTCTGTTTCGTTTTCTTAAATTGTTACTGATAATTTTCGTTTCTGTAACAGACCTTTGTGCATATTTTTAATACGGTATAGAACAAACATCTTACTGACGTTATTTTTATGTACTTTTATCTTAACGTTAAAATGTTGCCATGAAGAGAATGGTCTTTTAACAACAAGTTCGATACATCTCTTAGTATATGTTTCAAACATGATTATAATTTGTTAAACCATAAAATTTAAGGTCCATAATTGTTTTTTTAGCAAATCTTATTTCCAAAACCCTTAAATAAAAAAAAAAAGATTTTTTTAAAAAAGGGTAAAATTTTTAAACAAACCCAGGTTTAAAAAGGGAAATTTATTTTTTAAATAATGTTATAATTTTTTTTTTTGGGGGAAAAAATTTTTTTTAAAAAAATTTTTTTTTAAAAAAAAAAAATTTTTAAAAAAAAAAATTTTTTTTTTAAAAAAAAATTTTTTTTTTTTTTTTTTTTTAAAAAAAAGGGGGAAAAAAAAATTTTTTAAAAAAAATTTTAAAAAAAATTTTTTAATTTTAAATTTTAAAAAAATTTTTTTTTTTAATTTTAAAATTTTTTTTTTAAAAAAAAATTTGGGGGGGGAAAAAAAAAAAAATTAAATTTCCCCTCTAGAGAGAAAAATAACTGACAACCGAGGGGTAAACCACTGCAGGATGTCTCGGGATGTCTTTGTACACTTAAAGGGCAATCTTTGGGTAATCCCTGGCAATCCTTTGAAATCGGGGAAGTCTTTGGCTATCTTTGATGGGTTATTTCTGTTGAAGAAAATTTTGGGAAATCCCTGAAATCTTTAGGAAATCTTGGGAAATCTCTTGAAATCTTTGGATGTCTTTGGAAACCCCTGTATTTGGAAAAGTTTTTAACCATTTTGTGGAAATCTTTGGCTATCTTATTGTATATTTCCTCCTTTTTTGCTGCATTTGCGCTTTGAATTCACAAGGGCATAGTTACTGTGTTAGGATTTAATTTAAAAATATTTAAGATTTAGTACATATTCTAGGTAAGTTAATTAAAACTAAACATGTATTGATATTAAATATTTATTAATTTAATCTTAAATTTATTTTTGGTAACACATCTATGTTTATAAAGCATTTTTTTATTATTGTTTTTGTATACTGTGACAGTAAATTAAAGAAATGGCTTGTTTTCTAAAAATACGTTTTTCTGTGTCAGATTTTAAAAAATTATAATTTTTTTCTTGCATATAAAACATCATATAAGTATTTAAACAAACAAAACATATTCTGTGTTCTTTAAGATATCACTAATTCGAATTCTCTTTCCCTTAATATTGCGAAATGTACTACTATCCATTTCACAAAATCTCTTGCACCCACCCATAATGTCTATAAAATTGGTGACTCAATCCTGAAAACTTCTTCCACAGTGAATGACTTGGGTGTAATTTTTGACGAAGGCTTATCGTTTAACCTTCATATCGACACAATCGTATGCAGAGCATTCAGAATGTTGGGCTTCATCAAGAGAAATTCCCGACACTTCACCTGCACGAAGGCCATTATGTCACTGTATAACTGCTTGGTAAGAAGTGTACTCGAATATTGCTCAGTTATCTGGCAGCCCCGTTATGTTTGCCATATCGATAGGATTGAAAGAGTACAACATAAATTCATTAAATATTTGTTATTTAAACATCGTTTTCCGTATCAAGACGTCTGCTATGAAACTAGATTGCTTCTGTGTGGTATGCAGACGTAGACAAGCTCTCCTCTTGTTTCTTTATAAACTGGTTAATGGGATGATTCACTGTAGTGATCTGCTGAGTATGGTGGATTTCTTGGTTCCCAGGCGTCGAACTCGTCACATCTCCCTCTTCTTCGTGAAAGGACATAGGACCAATTATGGTCAAAACACGTTTATTGACCGCATGTGTCAAAATTATAACTTATTTTACCACAATTGTGACATTTTTAACATTGGTCTGTATTCTCTTAAGAGATGGCTAAAGTTTGGCGACGTCTGATTTAAGATTAAATTTTTAAACCCTTAATCGAGTATTTACTTAATGGAACTATTGTATGTTACTAGTATTGTAAGCTTTTTTATTTTATTTTGTATGTATTTTTAAGTTTTTTTATGTTTTGTTTGTTATTTCCTTTTTATATTAATTTTTTGTACCATTTAGGGATTTATCCCTGTAGTGTACTTTACTGTAAATAAATAAATAAATAAATATAACATTTTAATAAAATATTTTTAAATATGTTCTACATAATGGGCGGATTCATGTTTGAAAAAGTTCTTGATGAGTATACCCGGCAGAAAATATTTTATACAGTAAGATCGCTTGGGCCCTGGTCCCGAGGTTTAGCTACTAAATGTGATCAAACCTACTTACCCCTATAAACTATAAAGCAGAACGCCCTAAACGAAAAAAAACAACCCAAAAAAATCGAGAGACCCGAAGCCGTCGTATTGTATAAAAAAAAGTAATATCAATTCCGAAGATAAAATTAATTTTCGATCAATAGAGTAGTTAAGTGTTTCTAAGTATGTTTTAAAAAAAGCAATACAACTATACTTAAAATTGATTAGTAATATACTGCAGTGTCCATGCTACTGCATATAATTGAAGAAAGGATATAATGTGGCATTCGGTGTTTGTGTTACGAATTTGGAGATCATGGTTAAAAGAAAATAATTATACTCTCAATGAAAACTTTATTTCAGTAAACTGTTACATGCATAGAAATAAACGCTCACACATTATTAAAGCTTGTTACACTTTATAGAGATGGTCCCAACTTAGAAGAAAGTAGTTTTGTTCCTTGGTTATACATGAGCCAACCTCGTGAGCAAACATTCATACAACTCGTTGCATCTATACCTCGGAACACATAATTTTAAACCTATGAATGATAAATTTATTGAAAATATTGTTAATCGTGCTTTAAACAGTGCAAAAGGTATTGCTGGGAATGCGAATCCTGTCAAAAATAATAAATTTTACAAAGATATTATATTCAATTCCCCAAATTCGTTAGATCTTGATATAGACGTTACTGAAGAAAGTGACCTTTCTGGTGATGACGATATATGTGCAAGCTCTTAAGTAGACAATTTAAATGGCCTTTCAAAAGTAACAAATTTAGGCTCTTTTTGATAAAACAATAAATTTAAAAGATTAATTTATTTGTAAATACTTTGGAAGTAACAAAAAAATCTAATTTTTTAAATATACAAATAAACGAAGTACAAATATTAGTAAAAAATCTACCTTCTGTTGGTTTTTCAGTAAGAAACTTAAAAAAAGTAAGTTCTGATAGGTTACTTAGGTATAAAACTTAGTATTTAGATAATTGCAACAATGACACAGCCCACCAAAAAAGAGTTGAAGGTCTGAAAGACTTTACCATGGTATCTTAATGTTTTTGGGGTCCCTGAATCCGAATTCGTGTTCAGTTTGACCCCATCAGGTCAGGGTCAAGGGGATTTTAAGGTCAAATCGCAACCAAAATGTGATGATGTCAAATTGACCATGGATTTGGATTTAGGGAACTCAAAAATATAAGTACACATTCTTCAACTTTGGTTGCGATTAATTTTGCAAATTTGACCTTAAAATGACCTTGATCATGACCTAAAGTTCCGAAAGACTTAAAAATGGTATCTTCATGTTTTTGAGGTCGCTGAATCAGAATCAGAAGTCAGTTTGACCCCATCAGGTAAGGGTCAAGGGCAACAAATTTGAAGAGTGTATACTAATTTTTTTAAGGTCGCAGAATATGAATCAGTTTGACCTTATTGGGTTACGCTCACGAGATCTTTCAAGGTTAAACCTGCTAGACCTGACCACGGATTCATGCTCAGCGACCTCAAAAACATAAGTATACACTCTTTAAATTTGATCACGAATAATTGTAGATTTAACTTTAAAGTGCCCTTGACCCTGACCTGATGTGGTCAAACTGGCCCCGGATTCAGCGACCTTAAAAACATAAAGATATCATGGTCAAGTCTTTTGAATCTTTTTTTTTATTCAGCTGCGTAATTTTGCAGATTTGATCTTGAAATGCGCTTGACCCTGATCTGGTAGGGAAACTGACCCCGGATTCGGGTTCAGCGACCCCAAAAACATGAAGATACCATGGTCAAGTCTTTTGGACTTTTCCATTTTGTGTGGGGCTGTCTAATTAAATAGTGTACTTTATTGTGGCATCGAAAAGAAGTCATTTCTATTTGTATTTCCAAGCCTAAATGTATTTGCTAGATTGCCGTAATTTAAATATGCCTAATAAAGTCTAATAATGCATAGGATTATAGAGAAGCATAATATATCTTAATTCGATTTTTATAAATTTTAAAATTCATATGGCGAATGTCTCAAATATGCCTGGGATATCTGGGAAATCTATAGGATATCTTATATTATACTAGGAAATCTTGGAAAGTCTTAAGAAGTCTTGGGAAGTCTTAGGATGCCTTAGGATATCTTTTGAAATTGTGGGAAATCTTAGGAAGTCTTAGGAAATCTTTGGAATCTTTGGGATGTTTCGTTTTTTTCGGGGAAGTCCCTGAAATCTTTGTACACCCTGATGACTAGTGGTTTACCCCTCGCTGACAACCAATTATGTCATTTATTTTTAAAATAATATTTTTCTCTCTAGAGAGGAAAATACTTTCCTCTCTAGAGAGAAAAATGTATTTTACGAGTAAATAGATTGCAACATAAAAAAAAATAAAATTGAGGGCAATATTTTGTGGTCGTAGGAAAAATAGTGTCCACAACTCGTTAGAAAGTGAAATCTTTCGCTTTCCACACTTGTGTAATATACTAGTTCCGGTCGTGTACTTAACCTACAGTGTTTTTTTTCGACCGAAACTATTTTTAAAAAATAGTAATAATATATTAATGATCGAAAACAGATCAATTTATCCGCTTGACATGGGTTAGATTATAATAACAATAAGAATTATGTTAGACACCTACGGTACTAACGTACCGTAGGTGTCTTCGTGGACTGTCCAAAGATAAAAAAGAAGTTTGTTTCCATAACAACCATAAATAAAAACGGCTATGCTTCAAATTAGCAGCTTATTTTTTATTTCATGGATCTGCAAAGTGACAAATGGGACTAGAAATGTTACAAATAAGCCTGGCAAAAGAATTTTTTCTGTCCTTGATAACTAGTTTCTGGTTTAGCCCAGAAAAAGTTACTTTCTGACCAGAAATTTTCCAAAAAATGGGTTTTTTTCGATCAGTCAAAAAAAAATTATTTAGGGTACTTAAATAGCATAAATTGGGTATTTTAAACAAATGAAATACTTTGGTTGAATTAATTTCATCAAAGTTGTAACTTAAAGTGTTCACTGTGATAAATTATATTTTTTAATTTTTAAAGGCTCTGATATTAGACACTTGACAAATTAATAATAATAATAACAAAACAAACAGATAATAATAACAAACAGACGCCAGAGTTAACATATTCTGTAATTATAGCAAAAGTGGATCAAGATATTAGGGATGCAGACATAAGCCTACATTTACAAAATCAAAATTTAACCCACCGATATTGTAAACGAATTATCTCAAGGCAAACAAACCAACCCACATTTTTTATACGGATAATGATAGCGACGTATCACAAAGGCTACTTAAGGAAGGAGTATTTTTTCGCCACCAACACTATCCAGTCTACCCCAGTAATCCCCCTGCTCCTTTACCACAACCATGTAGCAAATGTGGGCAATACTCACACTCGACTATAAACTACACTGAAAATATTATGTGCAACAAGTGTACAGGCAACCATTCCACAAATAAATGTTCCTCAACAAATCCAACTAAATGTGCATTATGTGGCTCAGAAGAACACGGAGCATGGTCTCTTAAGTGTCCTCAACGTCCAACAAAACCAATAGAAGGTATTCCAAATGCTAAAGTTAAACTACTTAATAAGAAATCAGAACAACTTGATTAAACTTTAACAAAAAATAACAAAATCCATGCCCCAGTAACTGTACATGATATGATTATAAACACATACCTACGTAAACTTAAAGAAAAACTTATAAATAGGGAAGAACTCATTCAAAAACTAAAAACAAGGTTCCTTCAAGAATACAAAATTGACACCACGGCAGTATGGTCAGGAAACCGCATTTACATTCTAATGTTTGATATTGGAAATCCTAACGCTGCCTCACCTACAGCTCCACTTGACAGCACTAATAATGCCCAATACAACTAATATTTAAATTTTATATACAAATATAAACAGCTACAAAAATAAAAAAACAGTTATTAACAATTACATAGAGGCAAACAATATTACATGTGCACTTTTCGTAGAAAGTAAAACGGATTTAAATACAAACACAAACTATAAAAAGTGGAGAATAATTCAGAAAAATATAAAAATAGTCTACAACAATGTACGAGAAGGAAGTCTTATACAAGCAGATCCAAAACTAAGGATAGGAACAGCCAACCCACCCAGAATAAATATCCCTTTAAATGAAGCTACTCACTTCACTATTCCATTCAAAGAATTTTGCTCATTTACATTCACCCCACTCTTCCAATAGAGCAAACAATTTTTATTGATTCTTTACTGTATAAATATGCCATAATAATAGGCGATTTTAATTTTAACTCAGCAAAGACAAAACAGCTAAAAGACTTTCTTAACAATTCACAATTTATAAAAGCTCATACTCCTCCAACTTTTCAAACTTCAAACTTCAAAATGGCTTTATTGTCTTAAGTAAAAACATTACTCATAAACAAAGCTTACTTAAACTAAAAAAAAAATAAATTATAATAAATAGCGTAGTACGTGATGTCAAAAAAATACAGTTAAATAAAATAAAATAAAAAAAAAGAAAAAAGGTGACCCTTTCCAAACCTTTCCTTCCTTTCTCCACATATAGAATATTTACACTGCTAAAAAAATAAAAAAGATCTAATAAAGCATCAAAAACTTCGAGAATAAGAAGAAGAGGAAAAGGGTCATGTCAAGAATTAAAATAGCACAAAACAGCAATAAAAAAACAACATAGGTTGGTCATAGAAAAAATGTATAAAAAATGTAACAAGCCTCACACAAAACTATCATTTAAAAATTCCGTCAGAGAATAATAGGCCTTAGACAATAGAAGACCTTTCACTTCTCTCCTAAATCGCTTTTCCGAGGATATTTTCCGAATGGGCGCCGGAAGGTGATTAAATATTTTTTACCATTATACACAAATGAGTTTTTTACCAACGTTGAGGACGGTATGGGAAGAGCAGTCACCCGCACATTTCGAGTTGGGTAAAAAGATTCTGCAGAAATTTCAGCCATAAATTTTTTCCTAACCAAACACACCGTTTCCAATATGAAAATACATGGCAATGTTAAAATTTTCTTAGCCAAAAAAAAAAAGTTTACAAGATTCGCGATGTTTAGCTCCACATATAAATCTAACAGCTCTTTTCTGCAAGACAAACACGCTATTAAACAGGAAATGAGCGCAAGAACCCCAAAAGCATATCCCATATCGGAGATGTGACTCAACGAGGGCATAGTACACGTTTCGAGCCACATGACTATTTAATTCCTGGGAAACGACTTTAACAGCATAACACCCTCTAGATATTTTTTTATTAAGTTGTAAAATGTGCTGTTCAAATTTCAACTTATCATCGATGTATAGGCCCAGAAATTTATTTACCGCAGGATTACTTATTGGATTGCTCTCTAGTTGCACATCCCTAAGCCTGCACCCAAAGTTAATCATATTTGTCTTAGACACATTAAGGGTTAGGAAATTGGCGTCACACCAGTCTTTAATCTTAATTAAATCTGTCTCAATGCTCTGCTTCAATTCACCCTCATCACGGCCGTGCCACAGAATGGTTGTGTCGTCAGCAAACATAGTAAACTCACCCGATATGGGTAATCTGGCAAGATCATTGATATAAATTAAGAATAGCAGAGGACCTAAAACAGATCCCTGTGGAACACCCGTTGTTATTTTCATATATTCAGACTGACTGTTATTGAACAAGACACACTGATAACGATCCGAGAGGTAAGAAGAAAACCATTCCCAAGATTTTCCTCTAAATCCATAGACTTCAAGCTTGCTCAGCAGTACTATGTGATCTACACAGTCAAAAGCTTTAGTGAGATCACAGAATACAGCCGAAGCAACCTCTCCATCATTTAGGCTCAGATAAAGGCTGTTAAGAAAAGAAAACACTGCATCACAGGTATTTGTGTCTTCCAGAAACCCGAACTGGGCAAGAGAAAGTAAACGATATCTAGTCAAAAAACTAATCACACGCTTCTTTACAAGTTTTTCTATAATTTTTGCGAGTGTTATGAGTAATGAAATCGGTCGAAAACAGGAGGCCTCCTCAGTATCTCCTCCTTTAAAAAGTGGAATTACTGTTGCCAATTTTAAAAATGATGGAAATATTCCTACAGAAAACGACCAATTTATAGCCTCCACTAAAGCTTCTAGTGCCGAAACTGGAAGGTGCAAAAATATTTTAATTGAAATATGATCCCAACCGGAAGCATTTTTATTTTTGATTTCAGCAAAAACACCCATAATTTCTTCTAATGCAACACAATCCTGATTCTACTCCAGATGCAATATTATTTACGAAAAACATAAAAAACAATATAGTGAATGTTGATGTGCACCCTGACCTTGGTTCTGACCACCTGTCCATTGAAGTATTGTTCAATATGGCTATACCACCAGCAAAAGAAGAAACCAAACTTAATATAAAAAACTTTAACATGGCTGAAGTAAACAAAGGAATATTGCAATATGTAACATCCCAGGTAAACTGTGAAATGACTCCTAAGAAAATTTCAGAGTTTCAAGAAAAATTATTTAGTTTAGTTACAAAGCACTTACCAACACAATAACCAATCAGGTTTTACACACATGTATTACTTCCATTCATAATAAAGTTAATTAAAGTTAAAAGACAAATGTACAGAGAATACAGAGCAAATCCATCTCCTCAGGCAAAAAGAAAACTGAATGAATACAATAAAAATATACAGAAAATGGTACAGAATATAGGACACATAAATGTCCAAGCATGGAAGAACCAAAGACAACAGGGACAACTACTGGCAACAAATAAATATACTCTCAAAATATAAAACTAAATTGACCATCCCTCCACTGGAAGCTGAAGGAGTATGCTATATAGAAACAAATGAGAAAGTAAAAATATTAGCTGAACACTTTAAAAAAGCATTTGAAGAAACTCTGGACCCGAACTATGACCAATACCAGTTTGAGGTAGTAAGTGATTGGTGTGCAAACTATTTTAATGTCAGACCCAAAGATATTATCCAAAGGCACCACCATATTGACCAAGCCACTTATTTCTCCATATTAATGAAGGAAAAAAACAGCACCAGAAATGACAATATTTCAAAAAATATAATTAGAATGCTAGAACCACCTGTCCACTTATTTATCATATGTATATATGAATTCTGCCTAAATACTAACTATTTTCCTGAAGAATGGAAGGAGGGAAGTACAGTATCATTACCAAAACCAAACACGGACCATTCACAGCCACCAAATTATAGACCCATTACGCTGTTACCTAATCTGGGAAAAAATTTTGAAAAAAAAAAATAAAAAAAACTTTTGGTAACTCAAGAAGGACATACAATCCCCAAGTATCAATTTGGATTTAGAGACAATTCATTAACCAGTCTTCCCTTAAGTATTATGGCATCAAATATCCAAACTACCCGCTTACTTAAAAATCATAGTGCAGCATTATTTCTGGATATCAGCAAAGCATTCGATAGTGTTTGGCATAAGGGATTGCTGTTTAAACCAAAGCAGTTACAATATGATGACCATTTAATATTTTTAATAAAAAATTATCTAGAAAATCGAATAATACAAATCAAAATTGGAAATGTTATGTCTACAAAAATTTTAATATAACAAGGAGTACCGCAGGGTTCTCCCCGATCACCTTTACTTTACAACATCTACTCTCATGATATATACAACTATGACAAGATAAACAAGGAAGAAATCAGCCCAACATCTTATATTCTCCAGTTTGCTGATGACACTGCTCTAATTGTTCATCAAAAAACTTTAAGAAAAGCTGTAGAAGAACTCCAAAATTTAATAAACAAAACAACAGTATGGTTTAAAAAATGGAGACTTAAGCCCAACCCAAGCAAATCGCAATTTGTTATATTCCACCACCAAATTAAAGATAATTCTCCCACAATAGTGATTGATAATCACCCTATTTTACCGAAGCAGTCCGCCAAATACCTGGGAATGATTATAGACAACAAACTCAATTTTTAATAATTATACAAAAATCAGTAAGAAAAAAATTATTTTCAGAGCTAAGCACTTCAGAAGTCTGACCTATAGAGGTCATGGGATAAATATTAACATAGCAACCACTATATACAAGTCAATCTGTAGGCCTCTTCTAGAATATGGACACCCAGTAATGCTTAACCTACATAATAATGCTAAAAAAACTCTAGAAGTGGCAGAAACAACATCACTACGAACAATTACAAAAATGAGACACCCCAGGAATATACTACATAACCCTCCAAATACACTACTTTATGAAATGACGAAAACACAACCAATTTTGCAGCGCTTAAAACACCTCTCTACCAACTTCATAACAAAACAAATCAATTTGGAAATAATACAAGAATTTTGCCTGAAACAAACAGAGGAACAAAGAAGACAACAAACATACAAACATCCTTTACATACTATATATGAAGAACTAGAATATCTAATTTGAAGACAAACAACCCCGAAATTGCTTATTTATGAATATTACTTTTTGTTTTTTTTTTTGTAAATTGTATAATTTCCTTTTATATTCAACATGAATATAATTATAATAAAATTTTAATTAGCTTAGGCTGAAGGACCTCGGTCAATGGCCATTTGATATATGTAATTGATTTTGCTTATGTCAATAAAGAACATTTAAATTGAATTAACAAAACAAATTGTAGATGCAGTACAGTCTGTTTTCAAATACCAACTAATTAAAAAGTGTAGGCTTTTAAGCCAACTTAAAGTTTTTATCCTTTATATTAGGAAAATAAAGTAGATATGACAGTATCTGCAAATACAGTTTTTTTTGCCAAACTAGTGATATAAAATTATCTTTTCACATAATAATGAAGCAATTATGTCAGTAACTAAAAGTTTTGGGGCAAATATTTTACAAAGTTTTCTTTTTTCAGGTGCAACTAGGAGGAAAAAATAGAACAGAATATGGATATTAAAAATACATGTACATACAGTTGATTTTTAATAAACATTTATTAACTAACCGAAGTGAAATTAGCAGCCATTTAACGCAGCCAAAAGTGAAGTTAGCAGCTTTTTTTACGCAGCCGAAAATGTGAAGTTAGCAGCTAAATTTGACAACCTATTATAATTTCCGCCTGTTTATTTCTTAGTACCCTAAAAAAATATTTCACAACAAAAA
>JAHBCN010016084.1:0-20227 GCA_019359885.1 Listronotus oregonensis
AAACAAATTCAGTGTGTCATAATTGACACAAAAAAAAAAATTTACTTTTTCTGCCAGTTCTCCATCTGCTTTTTTTGGGCGAGTTCTCCTCTTTCTTTCAACCCTCTCAGGTACGTGGGACATCTTTTTTGGGAATTTTTAAAAGGGTTGATTTTGATGTGTTTTCAAATGAGTGCCCTTTTGAAAACGAAAGAAAGGTTTTAACTTTGGGACGAGTGACAAGTCCTAAGAACATAGAAACTTTCGCTTCAGTAGTGCTAGTTTTGGTTTCTGATGTTTACCAATTAGAAGTTTTACCCTTTATATGATTTTTGGGTAGAGGTTAGATTCTTATAAAACCATTTTTAGTTATTGGCTGCATCTTATTAAATTAACCGATTAACAAAAATGTTTTAGTAAACATGACACTTTTCCGTTTGTTGTTGAAATATTTATTGGAATAGTAAAACGTTCCCTTTTTTTAATAAGCCCAAAAAAATGCCCTCAATAACATAAAACCTGTTAAAAATTACGTGTCAAAATATAAAGCCCAAAATTACAAACCTGTTAAAAATAACAACCCAATTTGGTTTCATAAACTTGATATTTTATTAATAATTACAGTGTCTTAAAATATGACGTTTAAAAAATTTTAACTACTTAAAACATTTGTTAACAAGGAGGAACAGTTAACAACGGTTTTTCATATCATATTCACCACCACATGAAAAAAAAATGGTTTAGTGCAATGTTTATTGTAATTTTTACCCTTTAATATAATTTGCGTTGAGTAATTCGATGGGTGAATATCAGCGAACACCGTGTATTGTGTGGTTTGGAACGTTAAACTGTATAAAGTCAAAATTATACCCATTTGTAATAATGTAATTTTCGTTTATATCTTTGTTTAGTTTTTCCCCAAAGATAAAAAAAGGTTTAGTGAATGTTTATTGAAATTTTTTACCCTTTAATAAAAATTTTTTGAAGTGGTAAATAAATGAATATTTGGGTTTTTGCCCCCAATTTTTTTTGCAATATTGAATTTATTTAAAAAAAATAGGCAAAAAAGGTTTTTTTAGAATATCTCAGAATTAAGCCAATGGACAAAATTTTTAATTTTAAATTTTTATCCCATTTTAACTATTGTAACTCCTTGTTGTTAGCATGTAATAAAGATGAAGTTATTCGTTTACAATTGTTGCAGAATAAAGTAATCGAATTATTTTAGGCTGAAATGTACCACCAATAAAGGAAATGTTAAAACTTGGGTTGGCTTACAGTATGGCAGAGCATAGAAATGTCTAACATTAAAAATTTTTTTAAAACTAAAAATAATTTAATCCCTCCTTATTTCAAAATTATTTAATACCAAATCTTCTATCCATTTTTACAATGTCCTCTGGGGAAAATTTTTAAAAATTTCCATTTAAACGAAGCACATACATGCATAAGTATTTTTTTGGAAATGGTCTTAGGCTATTTAATGCTCTCCAAGGAACTAAAAAATTAAAAATTTAAAAATGTTTACAAAGAAAGTTAAAGACTTTATTTAGATAGGCTGATAATTGGAAATGTTTTAGATTAAGAACAAATGTAATTACAAAAATTAACTTTTATAGAATTTAATGACTTAATTGTAAAGTTGTGTAATAATAGCCAGGTGCTAAATAAATACATTATTATTATTATTATTATTGTTAGTAATTCGATGGGTGAATATCAGCGAACACCGTGTATTGTGTGGTTTGGAACGTTAAACTGTATAAAGTCGAAATTATACCCATTTGTGATAATGTAATTTTTGTTTATATCTTTGTTTAGTATATTCCAAACAGCGGTGGCGGCAACAATCTTTGTGAAGTATCTGTCACTGTCAATCAAAAACATTTGTGTGTCAACTTGTTGACAGAAGTTATTTCGAAAAGTTTAAACTAATACCGAGAAAAAGATATAATAGATATAATGAATAATCGAAGCTAATAATTGTAAAAATCAATACAACTAGCCGCAGATGCAACAAAATTGAGCCCAACAATGATCGCAAATATAAAGAATAATGGGATAAAATCAGACCGGCTTGCGCTTCCAGTATATCTTCCAAGCAAAAGACCACAGAAACCAAAATTAAAACATTTTTAAATTATAATTTGGGACACAATTTATTCCATGTACGCCAGAAACGAATATTTAACATTGACAACAATAAGACAAAAGTTTAGAGAGAAATTAAATGATTTGAGTGTTCCATCGACTCCTTAAGAAGATGCATCAAAAGTATAGGCTTTAAGTGGAAAAAATCAAATAATAGAAAATATTTGATGGACTTGTCAGATATTGTTCATAGAAGAATTTGGTTTCCATATTCTTTAAAAATATATTTTTTGTGTAAATCAACAAAATTTAATATTTTAAACTTTCTTTCACTAAATTTTGTTTAATTCATGTTGTTTTATTGGGATTTTTTAAAATATCCAGTTAGTGATGCTCATAACCCTCGTAAATTAATAAAAGATACTCAAACAAGTTACGTTTTAAATTTGGTTAAATCGGCACTTAGCATTCTCCTAAAACCATCAGACATAAAACTAACCACAGATAACATTAAATATTTATCACGACATACATATATAATTTTGTTCTACAACTTTTTTACCTATATGGACTTGAGCTGGTTTTGGTTGTAGACCTAGATGTCGTACTTGATGCTGAAATTCCCAATTTGTCTTTTGTCCAAGCTTGAATGATAAGCTAGTGCTGATCGCTAAAATAATATATATTTTTTAACATTAATATTAATCTAAAAGGGCAAAGTAAGCAAATATAAATTTAAAACACAACATATATTATACTGCTAAGACATACATTTTTAAAGAATTTTAAAAACTATGGTAACTAAAAAAATATAACAAAATTATCCATTAATTATTTAGGTTGTTAATATTTCTAATATGAAAAATATAAAATAGGTACTTACGGACTGAGCAGATATATTTTGACTACTTGTACTAGGAACTCCAACAACTGATTGTGTATCCAGTAAAGGCACCTTTTTGCCCATACAGCGCATAAATGTCCTAGAAGATAAAAAACTATTGACCCAAATAGAAACAAAGTTTATTTTAAAATATTATTAAAAAAAAAATGTATAAAATAAAATATTTCCGTATATCCGACAGTGACTTCTGGTTTAACCAGGAATGCAATTTAGTCACTTTCGGTTAAGACTGTTGTTTGTTTAGTTACATATTCGCCATTCCAGTTTTTGGTTATTTTTATAATATCTCAGAAAATAAAGCTCTTCTGATCTTAAGCACTTATCTTTTAAAACTAAACAAAAAAATATAAACACATTATTACATATATAAAAAATATCAGGTATTTTACAAATGTTGCCATTCTTCGTTTGTAGGCTTTATGTTTTTACATACGTATTGTTTAGTTTAAAAGGTGAGCATGCAAGGTAAGAAGTATGGCATTTGCTCATATTTTAGGAAAAACAAAATATAACAAAAATACTAGTCAAAGCCTAAAATGGCAAAGGTTGAATTAAAAAGCAATCGTAAATTGTATGATGACACCATTTAGCAGAATTTAAAAAAATGTAGACATTAATTTTTACAACTAAGGAAAAAAAAATAAAAATTTGTTCTCCAGATTGATGCCATCAAAATTAAAAAACCTGCAATAGCGTCAAATATTTTCTTTTTTTTTCTACACAGGGTATTTCTAAACCTTATGAACACGGCGGCGCATTGACGGTGGATTTAGACAATATTGAGAAAACTACAAGAAACTCAGTAATTCTTGTGGCACATCTCGATATCCATTTAAGCTTACCGTTTTAATAACTTTAATACACTGAATATGTTTTAGACGTCATAAAACTTGTGCTATGGATATTATAAAAACGTGCAATATTTTTTTACCTACTTGTTGAATATATTTTTTTGAATGCCCTGTACATATATGTTACTAAACCTAATTTTAAATCACATAGTTACTTTAATGCACTAAATATGTAAAAAAAAGATATTTCAATGTTATAAATTTTTAGCAGAATTGGGCTAAAATCCGTAGTTTATAGGATTCTCTCAAAAACCTAAATATGAGGTACAAAAACGCAATAAAATGTAACGCAAAAGTAATTTGATACTTTGGGACAAATTCCAGGGAGAATACAAGGATCAGGACCGGAAAAAATTGTTTAAAGTTATGTACAATTGCCAAGAGCAATAAATGTTTAAACAATTTTTGCTTAAACAAATGAAAAAAGGGCATATTTTTTGCTCTAAGATCATATTATTAGTAAAATATGAACAAAAAAAGACAATGATTCCATATAAACCATGTGCAGTTGATATTTGTTATTGTTTGTAGATTCGCCGTAAACGTCATCTAACTTTGGCAGTTAATATCTTGGCAACTGCCAATTTCTATAAAAATCATATTTTCGGTAAAATGTTTTATCGTGGAGACAATTGTTGATTTACATAAAAAAAAACCATTTGAAAGTTTGAGATCCCTAGTATATGTGAAAAAAACCAAATGCCTAAGTTCATTATTCTGAACTATACTCAATTTGCAAAATTGTCATTTTTTTTTCAAATATGCGAAAATTATCAAATCAAACTTAACAAAATTTAACGTGATATTTTATCATGGTATGATGTTCTTTTTGGCCGAATATGGAGCTACTTAGAAAAATTTAAAGTATCCGAAAAATCACAAAAAAACTGTTTTTTTTTAAGCTTATTGCTTTTTTGCAACAAGCGTAATGCA
This sequence comes from Listronotus oregonensis, assembly GCA_019359885.1. NCBI lineage: Eukaryota > Metazoa > Arthropoda > Insecta > Coleoptera > Curculionidae > Listronotus > Listronotus oregonensis. The sequence continues at coordinate 4,759 of JAHBCN010016084.1, forward strand.
ATTTAAGATTGAGCAATCCTATATTGTAGTAAATTAAATAAAAAACATTTTTTCTCTACGACCAGTTTTTACAAAGTTTAGACTATTAAAGTAGAAAAACAGATTTTTTTACAATTTGTATAATTAACAAATGTTCTGGACCTTTCTGAGAGGGAGCATATCTCGATTCTTGTTATTGCATCTTTACGCAATTTTTCCAGCAAAAACATGCCTGCCACCTCGTACATCTAACCAACTAATTTTATGTTGAAATTTAAACTTACCTTAACAGATTCTGCCGAACACGATTGTTAGCAAAACAATATCCCGCCAACGAGAACGCTGCATGCACCAACACAGCGACCGATAAAAACGGCATTAATAGCGGATGTCGCTCCGATGCGGCTAACAGGGCTAAAACCCATGTTGCACCCAACAGTGGTAGTGCAATCACAGAAACCCACAGAAGAGTCCTAAAAAAACTTAACAATAATTTATATTTTCAGGAAATATGTCATTTATATGTTTTTTTGAATATGGTTTTTAACAAAATCATACATAAAATTGCAAATAGTACAATAAAAAAAAAGCATTTAAAGTTGTACATGTGAATTTCGACAGTAAATTAAACGGACACGTTTAAAATTTTAATTAAAAAAAAGTTAAGGAAATGTATCATACTTTTTTACACATAATCGGTACAATACTATTTAAAGGTTGTAAAAGACAACTTTTTTTGTCTTTTTCCTCTTCAACAATTATTTGAAGATGCCATAAATGATATCTTAAAAGACATCCGTAAAACATCAGGATTAAACTCAAATAAAGGAGAGCTTATGAATAATCTGCTCTGAACTTCTAAAATTCGTATATTTTTACAAAAATGTCCACACCTAAAAATTAGATTCCACTACTGTACTGATGTTAACCTCAATATAAGTTAAACAAAAAAAGTGTTACAGCAAAAAGTAGTCTTATTTTTTAATTTTTTTAAAAAGTATAATGTTTTGTGAAAAGCAAAAGATTCTGATAATGGTTTTATAAGGAATAAACTGAAACATCAATCAAAGCAATGTTTTGATTTTATTAATGTAAAGTTTAAAATTTGACCTAATAACACAGGAAGAATAAAACTAATTATTTGATAACACGGTCAGGAAAACAAAAATCTATATGTATGTACTATTATTAAAACTGCAATATATTCACATATAATAATCTATTAGGGCTTCCAAACAAATATACAAAATTTTATAGGTGTATATTCATATGTTTATATGTATAGTAAACGCAAAACAATTTCCGATGCACGTCATCAATCAGCTGATAAATAATACCTCAGGTCCCCAAACGTGACGAAATAAAATCTAGGTAAAAATATTAAATTTGGCCTTTTAATGAATTTAATCAAAGTATTTCATTTCACTTTAATACTAACTCAATACATAGAATATTATATCAGTTAAATCTGTAAAAATTGGTTTAATTTAATTTTATTATTGTCATGTTGTCGTATTTAGGACGTTGCCGTTATTCTTTGTTTTTTATGCTTCCTGTCCAGCTGTTATTATTTATAACAATTTTGTGTTTTTAGTAATACTAGTTATTGTTGGTGATTTTTATCAGTGTTATTTTAAAACTGTTTTTTTGAAAACAAAGACTTTGTAGTTTACTGTGCATTTCTTTCTACGTTCGTTCAGTCTCAAAATGCCGAAGCATTTAAACAGCCGATGCAAAGAGCTAGTAGCATCCTTGCTAAGCTATTTTCAGCAGGAACTGGAAAATAAGGGCCCATTATTGCCCTTTGACTGCAGTAAGAGAAGTAAGTTTAACAAAAAGTAGCATATAAAACTGCAAAGGTAATTTTAAATTTTTAATTTGAGGTGTTGCTGCAGCCCTAAACTTAAATATTTCCACTGTTAGTGCAATTTCACAATCGCTTAAAAGTAATGAGCTGCTAAAGTCGCCTAAAAAGAAACGTTCTCATGCAAAGAGAATTACAAATGTGGAAATTTTGGATATCGGACGGATTCGTGAAACTATTTACCAGATGTATGAAACAAGTAAGTCTTGAATGTAATAACCATAATCAGTTAAAACTTACCAAAAATAACTTTTTAGAACAGCACGTAACTGTGTCACGTTTAAGTGAAAATTAAGAGAGAGGCAATTGTTCGATGGTTGTCAAACCTCTTTAAGGAATTTGTTGAAGGAAATAGGCTTCCGATGGAAGAAAGATGATCCAAGGCGGCTTTTGGAACTTCCTCATGTAGCTATAAAACGACTCATTTTTTGAGAGAATATATGAAAGAAAAAGAAGAATCACTGTATCAATTTGTTTTCCTTGATGAAACTTGATTTTTCAGAACGGTACTATAGGACATTCTTGGCAGGATGAAAACAAAGAGTGTGAATCCACAAAAGTTAATGGAAAAGGTATTATAAATTAAAGCATATGTTTACTTAAGTTCAAATGAAATTTTTGTAGATACATAAACTTCATGCTGGCACCGAAAATGGTTTTATTGAGGGTGCTGAGGCAATTTTTCCTCAAAAACATAGCTGGGTGATTATCTTGGGAAAATTAATCAGCAAAATATTTGCAGTGGTTTAAGAACCAATTGTTTAAGTATCTGACACAACATTCAGTTATTGTAATTGACAATGCTCCATACCATAGCATGTTATTAAAAAAAAAACCCAATTTTCATGGACAAAGGCTTAACCAGGAATGGTTATTGGATAACAAAATTAAATTTGATCAAGCTATGTTTAAGACGAACTTCTAAAAATTGTAGCTAGTGGAACTGGAATTTTTTTATTTTTTTTTTTATCAGATGATTTTATAATTTGAATCATTAATTTTTTTTTAGACATAAACCCCAAAAACCTTATAGTTGATGATATGGCTGAAAGATATGGACATAAGTCTTACGGTTGCCTCCATATCACTGTATGTTTAACCCACCAACACATTTGGGGCATTGCCAAAAATTATTATAACAGACATGTTTCGAGATGGTGCACAGAGATTCACTGTTTGGATATGTGGAAGGAATCTCTTGGTACTATTACTCCAGAAATGTGGAAAAATTCAATTCGACATACAGAAGATGAGATAAGAAAATGGTACGATAGAGAACATGTATCTGACAGGTTGAACACTAAACCTATGGTTATTAATTTAAATGAATCTAGTGATTCAAGTGATTCTAACGATGATAACCAAAACTAAAGCATTAATCATTTCACTTTATAATGTATTTTTGCCAAATTTTTCATCTTAACAGTCCACGAAGGCTGAGGCAAACTAACTTACCGTAGGTGTCTTGGGGTGGTGGGAGGGAGTTTGTTTACACGGGCCTTAAAATTTGGAGACTGGGAGGAGAACGACAAACTTCCGTGGGTAGCAGGTTTCATAGTCTGACACTTTAGGGATGAAAGAACGAACAAAGTGGGAAGATCGGGGCCTCACGTTGGACTGTAAAGGATGCATAAAAGTGGCACTACAGTTGGTCTGTTGGGAACTTAGGGGAGGAATTATACTGGCTAACTCTTCAGAGCAGAAGCCGTGAAAATACCTACAAAAGGGACAAATCCCCTACAGCTTGTCGGATGGCAAAAGAGGAAAACTGCTAAGTGTGGTAGGAACGCCATTCCCCAGACATGAGAACAATATTCTAAAGAGGGTCTGATCTGGGATACATACATGTATACAATTAGAAGGAGAGAAATACTTTCTGGCTCAAAAGAATCCAAGATTTCTTGAGCTGCTGGGCTATGTATGTAATGTGTTTGTGTCAGTTAAGATTATTCTCAAAAGTAACACCTACAAGGTTAAATAATTCTTTGTTCTGCAGAACTTGGCCACTGTATATAACGAATAAGCATTGCAGAATTTTTTCGCACAGCGAACATGACTGTGTTTTGGAGGCATTAAAAGTGGAGAAGATTTTTCACGCCCAATCCAAGATTACTTTAAAGTCTTGTGGAAGAGATATCTGCATTGACCTGCGCTTGTTTTTTCAAATCAGAATTACAGGGTGGCTAGGAAACGGAATATTAGAGTGTATATTAGTTTTTCGGATATATCGAACGTTCTATATGCTAACTGGCGTAATTATTGTGTAATAGTTTGTAATGAAATAAATAAAGTATATGACTAAGACATGTAGCCAAATAAATATTTAATTTTTAAATTTGTTTGATTAAGGAGTGTAAAATATCATTTTTAAAAATAATACCTATTTTTTAAAAATATTACATACTCAGTATTTTTATCACTATCTGGCAACGCTGGCAACATCCACGTCACGAAAAGCATATGACGTGCATCGGAAATTGTTTTGCGTTTAGTTTATGTTTGTATGTCTGTCCACGCATTTCCTCGAAAGTATTGCTCAAAATGTGACCAAATCGGCTTACATTTATCGGCTTACATTTACTTTAACTCAGGGAACAGTAAAGATTTCATTAAAATCAGTTTAGTACTTTTTTTGATATGGACTAATACGTGCAAGTGTAACCGCTTGGCTTATTAATACGAGCTACAGTTGTGGTGACAAAGAGAAAACATCTCAAAACCTTGGTCAAATTCTAGACCATGTACAAAAATCGTTTTCTTTCTATTTTGATTAAGTTTTATATTCGACGACTTTGCTGGCACCAACTTAAAAAAAAATTGTAGGTCTCTTATTTGTTTCGTACCTATTTTGACTTAGTTTTTATTGGTTAACTTAGAGTATATACTAAAAATACTATTTTATAATTTTAAGTAATTTTTTTTAAATAGATTTTAATTTTTTTAATTATCTTTTTATTTGGAAAATAAAATTTTATTTTGAGTGATGTAAGTTTACATGTGTGATTTCTTCTACAACATCTTTTCTCACATTCTTGTCTTGAATTCCAATTTAGAAAGAAATATATTATCAATCTTTAAAAAAAAACAAAAAAATATTTAAGCACTGTCATCTTTATTAATTATTCACAATAAAGACACGAAAATTAAACCTATTAAAATTATTATAATTGGATATAAAAACTAAAAAAAACCCCTTTGTTTTATAAAATAATACGGAAAAAATAGTTTTGATCTATTAATTGGTCATATATTTGATTTATTGTGGTTAGTTGTGGTAAGTTTTGGTTAGTTATTTATTCACAATAAACACACGAAAATTAAACCTATTAAAATTATTATTATTATTAGTTATAAAACTAATAAAACCCCTTTGTTTTATAAAAAAATACGGAAAGGAAGATACCTATTATCAGTTTGTTTTTTTAATGCTTCCTGGTTACTATGACGAATTATCCTCTCTTTGATTTGAAGCGCTACTAAGTCAATTTTTTAATTTCATTTAGAAACAGTAGTGCCTTATAAATGCACCGAATTCTGAGAATATGATAAGTTGACAGTATATTCCTAACTTTTTTTGCGTCGCTATTAGAGAATAAAGAAAAATAATATTAAGTAGATAATATTTTAACCTGAGTGAGAACAAAGCTATTTCAGTGCCCTGTATAACACGTTTCCCTATTATAAACAATTGAACTTGGTTTATAGACCCATATTTAACCAGTAGTTGCTTACATACAATCTTAATAGAACAAAATCTAATAGAATAAATAACTAGTGACCATGACTAGAGCTAATAATTAATTATAAAATTGTACCTCAAGTTTCCAAATCCCAACACATGATCTTGTATAGTAAAGGCGGCTCGTATCGATAATAACAGAATACATAGGTTGACAAAGGTGAGTAAACATATTGGTCCAACCAGACTCCATACAACACTTTCGTAGAGGGAAACCCAACAGCTACAAATACAAAATTATTTTAGGTTACCAAGCTTAAAAATAAAAAAAACTTTAAAATTCGATATAGTTTTTATGTTGAAATGCATTTGCAATAATTAAAAACAAAAACATCAGTTATGCTAACTTGTTAAATAAATTCAGTTCCTAAAACGCATTCAGCATTACCTACATAACAACAAAAACAAAAAAAAATAATAATAAAAAAAACGTTAAATATAGCCCTTAAGAAAATTCTAAGTTAATCCAAACTGTCTTAGCTTTCATAAATATTTTTATTATTTAAGTAAGTAGTTCTCTTGTTATTAACTTTAAGCTAAACTTTTATATCTATAAAACACTATTAAAAACACAGTCACAAAAAAAAGAAAAGTGGCCCGTGCTTTACTTACGATATATGTATCTCGAAGGATTGTTTTCTCCGGAACACGATAACTGTGTCAAAAAACACGTCTAAATAGCAAAAATTTACGAAAAAACACTAGCAAAAATAGAGAAAATGTGTTTTTTATTTTTTAAATGTATGTTTATTAGGAAAAGACCATCAAAAATAAAAATCCACCCTCAGAATAATGGATGTGTCACGTGATGTTTTTTTCTAACCTCAAAGAAATTATTATTTTTTAAAAATTAACCGATCACGATCAGTTCCTGTTTGACCTCCGATCAGTGAAGTGCTCGTGATAAGAAAACTACATAGTTTTTTTCCGGGAAGGCGGCTGAAGGCGCTGTATCAACAGCTTTTACCATCGGGGATCAAGGAGAAACTCAAGCCAAACGATGGAGTCCTTCTTCTGGGGCTAAGCGCTGTGAACGAAGATTCTTATACCTGTTTCTTTCTGAGAGCCACACGCACGAGGAATTTTCCTAATGGCGGAAGATGGTTGCGCGCTCAGCAGGATGGAGCAGTACTGACAGAAAGCGGTTATGCGTGATACCAGTAGCAGTTTCCTGGTCGGACTTCCATTTTTTGTGCCTTGCACAGATAATAAAATCTTTTAGAAAATATTAAGTTTTATGATAATTTCGGAATTTCCGGGGGCTTCGAGCCCGACAATCCAGAAATTCCACTGACGAAGCCTGGGAAAGCTCACGTGGCCTGCAACGCGTGTCTGGAAAGGGGAGAGCTGGCAAACGATTTCCAGGAAGAAATCAAAGCCAAAAAACGGAACAATCAATCAACCGATCACGATTCTGAAGTCAGATTTGAAAGATTTAAGATGGCGGGTCCACTATTCAAAACTCTTCCGATTTACGCCAGATACAGTACATAATGGTTTTAAAGGTCGCTGATCACAAATTTGAGGACGACCCTTATAAAACTTCTATGTACCCAATCAGGCATGAATCGGCAGAGTTTTAAATATTTGGTCCGGCATATTGGACTCGCCGTCCTAAATTTGGCAAATCTGACTTCGGATTTGTGATCACCAACCTCCAAAACCCCTGATTACCGAATTTGGCGCAAAACCATTGATTTTTGGCAAATGATAACTTTCTTTGTGTTTAAAAAAAACCTCATGTGACAAATCAATTCTTATTAAATATAAATTTGGCAAACAAAAAACATATTTTCTCTATATTTTTGCTAGTGTTTTTTAGGAAGTTTTTGTGATATGGTAGCTTAATTCTGACAACGGTTTCGTGTTCCAGAGAAAAAAAATACTTCGAGATACATATATCGCATGCAAAGTAGAGATTACTTTTCTATTTTTGTGCAGCTGTGAAATTATTTTTGAACCGATAAACAATAAATTGTTAATTTTAAAGTCCGTTTCAGTCTTGTAAAAACTACATATTACATTCGATAAATTTACTAAAAATTTGGATTTTAATGTGAAGTACCTCATATCTATCTTACTCATCCTTTTTTACAAAAATGTAAGTCATAAATATTAAACATAAAGTAGTAATTTAAAAAAAATCATTATTCGTATTGGTGATTCGATTTCTTTACGAGGATCCGGATCCGTAAATCGATTCCTTTTTTGTAGGATCCGTCCAGGCTCTGCCGGGAGAGTACCAAATTTTTCTTCGAAAAATTAATCAAGGGATTTCTTTAATAAACTTAAAATAAAATTAATATTTTTAATAAAAAATTAAGAGATCTTATTGAGCTCCACCTTTTTTTTGCATCAAGACAGCGTAAAAGGTTCCTAAATTTATTAGTATTATCAAAGATAATACTACTACGGATAAGATAAACCATTCAATGCTATATTTTTGATACCCCCAATGGACTTTGGCTAACGCGAGCCGATATCCATCGAGAGATTTTCGCGCTATGCATTTCAATCCTTGAACGTAAGTTAAACAGTGTTGCCGGCAGGCCTTTACTATTGGCGTGATGAAACGCGACTAGAAAATACACAACCCGTTTAGCCGCCCGCTTTCGCTACTTCGTATTCCGAATAAGGTTCAAGCGACAGACATTGGCAACGTCGCACATGGTTTCGTACCTCGTTTCGCTGGGGCAGGGGTTACCGACTTAATTTTATTCGCATTTACGGAAGCATTGATATCTCCGAACTGATTCAGAGCGCCCCATTTAAATGAACCATCTATCCGTAGTAGTATTATCTTTGGTATTATGCCTAATTCTTTAAACCAGGTATTTAAAAAAAAAATAGTCAAAGGCTCCTAAAATGACGATATTGTAAACTTATTGCATTTTATTTTGTTGTTTGATTTAATAAAACTGGTTCTTATATTGCATCACCTTTTTTAAAGTTATGATTAATTTGTATTTGATTACACATTTTTTCTGAAAATATCATTTAAAACAGATCTAAATAATATATCGATTTTTTTATATTTTCTTCTTGAAATTACTTTGGTCCAGGATATAGCAAACGAAAATTTGTTACATTCACAAGGCATGATAGGTGAAACTTCCAGACCATTGGCCAAACGCATAAAAGTACATAGAACATACATAAGAAACACAGAATGCCACAAATCCAAAATCTGTCAACAAGAATTTGGTAACAACTGCATAATAAACTGGTATGCTTTTAGTATTTTAGCAAAGGACAGTTGTTTAAAAAACTTAGAATAAAAGAAAGTGCATTTATGTTATTGAATAAAGATAAATGTGTAGCATTAATACCTGTTAATTTAAATAATACATGGTTACCTATGCTTGATGCTAAAGTAATTTCAGGTACCGTAAACCGGGGTGACTATGATCCACTTTTCAACTTCAAATGGTCGTAGCTATCGCCCATAACATATTTTCGTTATGGTAGATGTGCAAAACCTTGAAGACGATGCCTACTTTCGATTTCTATAGATAAGATATTTTTATTTTTTTCCCATACATGAAAAAAAATAAAAACATGGTGAGCCATTTTACCCTTAGTGTGGGTATGGGCCTCGTATTTATTTATCCCGACAGGCCCGCTTTGGACCTTGATATGGGCGTCTATGGCCACTAGAAAGTTTTTAAAACACTTAGGCTGTATTTATTATATTAATATTTTAAATAAAAGTCGTATTTTCTTATATTTTTATTGCAAATGAAACAAGGTATAAACATAAACATAACATTTCGTTTAATGGCACTTTGGTTGGAACAGAAACTTAAAAGTAGATGCATCTGATGCAAATCTAACAGACAATTCTTTGTGCCTATTAAGAAATAGCTCGGTCCAATCAGAGCCAGGCATATTTTGTACAAATTTGGAACATGTCACCCCTTTTCTGTCTAAATAATTTTTTACCAACATTCTCAGCTCTAATTTATCAATAGGAAAGCCGAACTCGGACAACGTTATTATATTGGCTACTATCATATTTTCTTCTTCTTTAGACAAAACGGTTTGCCCCCCATGTTTCTTTTTCTGTGGACCTAACTTTAAATTTAACTGCAACGTGCTCCTGGGAATTTTATAGGGAGTCTAGATGCCTCCGCTGACTCATTGTTTATTTTAATTTCTGCTAAGGCTTTTGAAGCGTATCTTCATTATAATTTCGATAAGGTCTGCTGCCCAGCACTTTCCTATATTTTCTTGGCATTTTCTGAAATAAGTCTTAATATTAATAACCTAAAAAATTTTATTCTGTATTACAGAATATACCAATAAATTTGTAGAGACCGAGTTTACCCATAACCAATAAGCTAACTAACATTTAAAATGGAAAAAAAAAAAAAACCCTACCACTTACCAACTTATTTCTTCATATATTCCGAACGTAAACAAACAAGTCTTAACACCTGTTAACTGGAACCAGCAGGGCGACTAAATTGAAACGGTCAAACGTATCGAATCGGTGTCGAATGTGTGCAATTTTCAAGGTTGTTGAGGAGGCTATACTCACCCCGAAACACGTGAAATCATAGGGGTCACTATGGCACCCCTCTATAAAAAAACCTAATAGTTTTTTCAACAAAAACATTCTAAATATGACGCACAGATATCTGATCACCTCCATTTCACTTTTTATTTTGTGCCAATTGGAAAAGAAACCTTCGGGCACCAAAGTTTTCGAAGTAAAAAAACTAGAAAAATGTTCATTCGACTTTAATCAATCCCCAAAAAAAAATTTTAACATAATATAATCCTGTCTATCGTTAATTCATTCTTTAGAGTGTTTTCTTTCAAAATCAAGCACAAGGAAAATTTTAAGTAATGGTTTAAATGCTATTGTGAATTTAAACATCTTTCCCAAAACGGCCATAGTCACCTCGGCAGGCCCAAGTCACCCGGTTTCGGTAAACATAAAATCAATTAACACACCACCTTTTTTGTCTTTTTAAAAACAATAAATATACCAGTCAAAAACAACTAATATGTTATTTATGACAAAACAATATAAATAATAAAAAAGTTCTTAGAATATCCTAAATTTTTATTCGTAAAATTTATTTTTTTATTTAAGATAATCTTGATACCGGTGGAAGGGTTTTTTTGAGGGATCTTTTCTTTTTTCTATTTCATGTGATCTGCCAGTTCACAGGGGTCAATTGGACTGTACACACTCAGTTCGCTATACCCCAGGACCAGGACCAAAGTGGTCCCATTCTCTATGAATCCGACACAAAACTATAGAATATACAGGAAATGTCAATATTTCAGGTACGTAGTCAGGGTCCAAAAATAAACATAAAAGTCTATACAAATATTGGTCCGCAAGGCCTTTGTTTTCGAAATACAGGGTGTTAAAGTTTTTATTTAATTTTTATTTTTTTTTTAATAAAATCTATGGCAATGAAAATATTGGAGTAAAAATTGGTATTCGGGGATTTTTTGGTATGACGGATTCGAATCTAATCTTAGTACGGCTCTTACTTGTAGGGGGTGCCACCTACACGTCTTTTTACTATTTTGAACAATCACAGCTTTTTGGTAGGGCCCTGTATTACACTTTTAAGTCAATTAAATAATTATTGTTATGTAATTTTTTCGTCAGAAAGGTATACCTGTTAAAAGTTGCTATGAGCAACCGTTTCCGAGATATTTGGATTTAAAAAAATTACGACGCGCCTGATTTTATTATAGCAAAATAAATAAAAATAAATAAATAAAACAAAATGTATAATGAAACAATATGTATTTTAATTTTCAATAAAATTATCATTATTGTTCTTAATCTATGTTCAGCAAAACATAAGCTAGGTTTTATAATTTTATTTAAAAAATAGAAAAATTAAATAAAAACTTTAACACCCTGTATTTCGGAAACGAAGGCCTTGCGGACCCATATTTGTATAGACTTTTATGTTTATTTTTGGACCCAGACTACGTACCTGAAGTATTGACATTTCTTCAAGAATCACCCTGTATTTACAGTATATCGACTGTTTACCAATACCTTCAACCTGCAAATCTAAAATTATGTTTAGAAATACAAATCTTCGCTCAAAGAAATCTAAAAAAATTGAAATACCAAATTGTTAAATACCTTTGTGTATGTATATTAAGTTTTAGTACAGCTTTTATTAAATCTGATTGAGTTTCTATATTTATTTAGTTTTTTCAGAAAATAGGGTGTTTTACATGTATTTTAAGATAGATAGATAGATAGATATATTGGTAGTAAACTGAGATTTAATAATACTTACAAATAATAATTTCCGTATTGATGAGCTCTTACTCCAACAGCTAAGGCAACAACTATTGCAGGTCCAACATAGCCCATGCTGTAGTAAAACCTCATGGGACCATGATTTATATCCCTCATTTCAGTTAACATTCTGTATAAATGTATTGCGTCTACCAACATCCAAGAGAATGAAGCCAGCCACAAATAATGAAGGCTAATGGCAACTAGCTTGCAAGTAAACTAAAAGAAATGCGTTAACGCTTTAAATATAGATACATTTGATTTAGGACTTTTAAAATTACGGCATTTAATTTTTTTATACATTATTACCTCAACTGAAACCATTGGCTTTCTAGCTTTTAAAGCAACGAAATACATAAGTTCAGCCAGGAAGACGCATAGCACCAGGTTTTTCCTTATAGTATTTGAGTTGGTTTGCAAACCTCTGATAAAGGCCAATATTAGGTATGTTCCCAAAAGTAAGGGTAATGAAATGGAAAAGCAGCTATAACTCGATATGTCTTCTAAAAGTGAAGGTTCAGGGATGTACTAAAAAAAACACAATATTAGTTATATTTAGCCATGTCTGATCACAAAAGAGGAGTATTTTATATTTAATGGCAAATTCTTTAAATACATAAAAAAACCTACCTCTAAATCAACAATGTCAACAAGCACAGCAAAGGTCGTCAAATGGTTGCAACTGCAGTTTATAATTACTGAATTTTTATCTAAACTGTCAAACCAATTTTCGTCTAACTCTGTACGACAACCGACTCTTGACCATTCGCCGAATCTAAAAGCCATTAAATTATAAAAACATATAGACCTGGAGCCGAGAGGGTTTTTGCATGTATTACAGGCCCCACACGAGGCTTTAGGGGCTGATAGACATCGTTATTTCCCACTTTGAATTCTCGGTATGGCATCCATAAAGTGTAGCTTTTAGGTGGGGTGAATTTTCAAACGTGTAATCAATATTCATGCCCCTGGATCATAGGCCTCACTTTTATTCTTGTTTTATGTCGTCAAGGATCCGCCAAAGTCCGCGAACTCAATGTACCATACCAATATGGTGTCACTTAAGGTCCGCCATACTGACCAAAATGTGTAATTTTTCCACTGTGAACATGGATCATGGGCCCCACGCTGTTGTTTCGTAATCATTGTTAACAATAAACTGTAGAACAAAGATTTCAAAACACCATACCTCTGGGGCATTGCCAAGTGACCGCCATAATGGGGCGTTCATTCCTAAAATGACATGTTTGCCCCATTACGGCGGCCACTTGGCGATGCCACAAAGATATGACGGTTTTGAATTCTTTGTTTTACAGTTCATTGTTCATGGTTCATGTCCGAAGTGGAAAAATTACACCTTTCGGTTAGTATGGGGGAAATGTATGACGCCATGTATCATATTGAGTTCGCGGACTTTGGGCGATCTTCTTGACGACTAAATCAGAATCAAAGTGGGGCCATGATCCAGGAGCAAATTAATTACACGTTTGAAAATCCCCTCAAAAACACAGGATGCCATACCAGAATTCAAAGTGAGGAATAACGTTGTCTATCAGACCCCAAAGCCTTGGCGTGGGACCTATGATACATGCAAAACCCCTCTCGGCTCCAGGTCTAATATTCTAATTTATAATGTTTTGGAACTAATATTTAACAGTACTTAAAAAATTTGATCTACTATTATTAATTGTTGCTAAGGTAATTACGAATGTAAAACTTTACAAAATAATTTCAAAGTGAGCAGCACTTACCCTCTTGCCGTAGACCAGTGAACACACTGCGGGTTGGATCTTTCGTTAAAAACAGTATCATTGGTATTTAACCAAATTTGTAACCGTATTGATGATTTTAAAGGAATCCCTGAGAGGTTCTTATATAAAAGCTTTTTCCTAATATCCCTATCTCTTCTCATCCTTGATCTCAAATAATGAGCATCGTTCTCATGAATTTTCACCTCGGGTTCAACAAAAACTTTCTTGGTCCATTTGTCATCAGGTAAAGTGATATCGGGAAGTTTGATATTATCAAAAGCAATATTGTGATGAGTGACTGACTCTATTGCATCAACATATTCTGGTACCAATACACCAACGGATAAAAGTGGTGAACCTATCGTTATGTCGACGCCCCATCTGCGCACCACTGATTCATCATACAGCTTGGGCAATAGGTTGCCCGCTTGTCTGTATTGAATATAACTGACAATTGCGCCATCACCAGGTAAGCTATTTTTAGTTATGATCTCGCCATGTTCCATAGGCTTTATTCCAAGCAAAGATAAAGGTATAAATATTCTAGAATCCTGATCGAACTTAGTTTTGTCCAAAAGGTAGTTATTATACTTAGGAAAACCAACCAGAGGACCTTGAGCTTGCGATATTTTATTATCCTGTAAAAACTGAGAGGTATCTGGAAGAACCACACTTTCTGTTGTGTATGACTGGCCTTCGGAAAACATGGGTAGGCCGATTTCTGGCTCATATCCATAAAGAGATTCAGGAGTGACAATGTCTAGACCAAGAACTGAAAAAAAGGAATAATAATGTAACCTGTCATAAATGAAATATTTAAAACTCCCAAATACCAAAAAAAAAAATTGGGTTACAATTGGTATTTTAACATTTTGTCTTCTAATATTTTATTTCACGAGTATGGAAGTTTGTTTAGTTGTTAATAAGCTTAGTAATTATTATTATTGTATATTAAATAATACCTTTATTTTTTTGTTTGTTTTTTTTTTATCAAAGAAAACGCTTGACTAGTATATGTTTTTACCGCATTTTATTTGGAGTGTTTTGCAAGTAATGCGTAATATTATATTTTGTAAACTTATTGTAATTTTGTAATATGCTAAGAGATCATAATAACATAACTTTAAAGCATTTGCCTTCATAATATATTTTACATAATAAAATAAGAAAATAAACATTAAATTAGCTAAAATTCTGCAGAGGTAGCTTTTAACATGCTGATCAAAAGTCTGGGTGTCTGATCATTATTCATTTTTTATATTTTTGGTTATGTAAAGTATCCGTCACTGTCAATCAAAAACATTGGTGTGTCAACTTGTTGTTATTTCGAAAAGCATAAAAAATGCCGAAGAAAAAAATATAATAGGTATAATGAACAAACGCAAGCGAATAATTTTAAATATATTGGCTTTTTTCAACTGGAAAAGGAACAAGTCCGAAACGGAATCGCCCTTCAAACTGAGAATGTAATACAGCAGTGGCAAGATGCTACGAAATTGAGCCCAACAGACGATAGCAAATATAAGGAAGAATGGGATAAAATTGACCAGGATTACGCTTCCAATATGTCTTCCAAGCACCGCACCGCAAAAACCAAAATTACAACATATTTGAAAAATTTAATTCGGGACACAATTTATGCTATGTACGCCAGAAAGAAAATGTTACGTTGGCAACAATAAAACAAAAGTTTAGGGAAGAATTTGAATATTTTGAATTTTCCATCGACTCCTTAAGATGGATCAAAAGTATAGGCTTCCGGTGGAAAAAATCTAATAATAGAAATTATTTAATGGACTTGCCAGATATTGTTCATAAAGAATACATTTTTAAGGGAGTATATCAAAAAT
>JAHBCN010016085.1:0-19926 GCA_019359885.1 Listronotus oregonensis
TTATTATGCAAAAAACAAGTTATACCAAGACTTTTACTTTTTTTTTAAAAACTTTTACTTAGTTACATCTCTTATTTAATTTTTTAGCCTTTTATATAACAGTTCACATTAAAAATTTTTTCCCCCAACCCAATGTGGTCTAATTTGAGAAGACACAGTCACCAGTGGTTTTGGGGGGGTTTTTCCAAAAAAAATTTTTATTAAATGTTGTATTAAAGAGGACTAAAAATTATTTTTTTCCCCTATAAAGTCAAAGGAAAAAAAAAATTATTTCGGGGGATATAGACGATTTGTTACTAATCCAGTGTTTAGTCAACATACAAATGGCCAAAAACATAAGGTAATAAATTTTTTTTTAATATCAAATACTTACAGATGTCTTTTTACATTAATTACTCTAAGTTTAAAGTGTCATTTAGTGATATGTTACGTTTAGATTTTTTTTTTTTAAATTTAATTTTTGTTTGAGAGTTTTTCCCAAAACCAAATTCTACATCAGTTGCAACTTTCTATGCTCCTACCCAAAATTTCCCCCCTGCTCCATTTTTGTGCTATAAGGAATTGCAGGAAAGTTGATTCTAGTCGCAAATAGTTGCTGTCCTGCAACCCAGACAGATTAATAATTAAAAGGCTTGTTTTATCGGTAAGAATAAGAATAGCGTTAGGTTTTTATTTTTTTACAGCTCAAAAGTGGTTTTTTTAAAAGTTTTTGGTATGATTTGGATGGTTTGGGAAGTAAAATAGAAAATCCCCGTATGCCACGCTGATTAGATCTAAAATTATTTTAGATACATTTATGTTGTTTGTTTTTTGGGAAATTTAAATTTAAGAAATTAAGGGGTTTACGCCTTGACTTAAGAACAACTACCCAAATAGAATTTTGGGAAACTATTTCGTTTTTTCTTAGGTGATCTTTTAAAACAAAAAACATGCTTTTTTCCCATGTGTTATATGTTTTCACTATTACCCAATTATTATCTAATGTTCCCTTGATAACTTAGGTAAATAAATAATAATAATTTATTTAAATTATTTTTTTAAAATTAAAAGTATTTTTAGATAAATATTACATTTTAAATTTTGGGTTTCATTTTTTTTAAAAAAACTGCTTTTTTTTTAAAAAAAAAAATTAAACTTTTTTTTGGGGTTTTGTTCCAAATTTATTAATTTAATGAAATCCACCTTATTGTCATATTGAAAAAAATACTATTTAACGTTACTTTTTTTTATAAAATATTTCTATTAATTACTCAAAAAGGTTTTTTTTCTTTATTACCATTTTTGGGGAAAATTGTTATTTTCTTATTGCAGCCAATTCATTTCATTTCAAATTATGTAAACGTATAATCTAACACTTAAATAAAAAAAAAATTAAATATTATGGCGCATGTAAATGAGGTTAAAATTCAGATTTAATATTTGGTACCTGAACAAGCGGGGGTAAACGGGGGAAAAAAAACCCCGTTTTCCAAATCCCCAAGGTAAACTGAGCCCAAAATTTAGATGCCCTGGCAGAATTGGGGCCCAAAGGGGAAAAGTTTCTGTTTCTATTTTTAGTTTTTATCACGTCAAAATATAATTGGGGAAAATAGGAAGCCGCTTTACCTAACCAAAAACTAACCCCGACAGATCTAAGGGTTTTTGAATTTGTCAAAATTTTCCCCACATAGAAGTTTTTTAAAAAAATTTTTAAAAAAATTTTCAATATTTTTATTATGGGCCAAAAAAATTCCATACTGTTTCGTTCAAACAGGTACTCATTTATTAACTAAATTTTATTCATAACCCTTTCGAAATTTTTAAACCCCTTTTTTAATTTGATCCTCAGTTTATGTTAGATTATTATTCCTGTTTCAAACGGTCGTAAAAGAAAGTCATAAAAGTTAAGTCCTCAGATTCTACTTCGAAATATTATTCTCACTAAAAGGGGGGGGCGCTATTTTCCGAGAGTGAGTGCAGACTTTTTTTAAATTTTTCGTTCTTGCTGCCCCCGTTTCATGCAAAACTGTTACAACCTTCCACAAATACCAATGTAGTAAAATTGTTATTTTTAAAAAGGGGTTTTAAAAAAAAATAATATTCGTGTCCCTATTTAAAAAAAAAGCTCATTTCATTTTTGGCCCTCTATTTTTTTTTGTTATTTTTGGGGAAAAAGTTATTTTCCAAAAAGGTCCCCAAAATGATACGTTTTTGCACGCCAAAACAGTTAGACGAACGGGGAAGGAGTTTGGGGGAAACTTTTGGGGGGAAAAAACTTTGCGCAAGTATTTGGAACAATACTTTTTTTACTTGCGAATACTTTTTTTTCCCCCTTTTTTTTAAAAAATATGATTATTGAAATATAGAATATTTCAGTAAAAATTAAAAAAACCAAAGTAAATAATTAAATTTTTATTTTAACTGATTATACAAATAAAACTATTATTAATTATTATTAAAATGTTTGGTAAAAAAACAGTTATTTGATGTTGGGTTTATGGCCCCCTTTTAAATGTTTTCTTAGGAAATTTTGTGTTTTAGCTGATTGAACGCGCTGTGGAACAGGACATTTTCATCTTTGGGTTCTTGAGATTTTTTTGGGTTTTGCAGTTTAATTTTTTTACTTAACCCCTTTTTTTTAGCCTTTTTATTCTTCAATGTACCCCCCCTCCGTTTTCTTTTTCCCAAACCCCCTAACTGTTTATATTTATGAGTCCTTTTCCAGAATTTCAAGTAACGTTGCAGGAGATCGCCGGAAGTTGGGGCCCCGGGATATAGCTGGGGGCGGCAACAAAAATGCTGCAAAATCAAAAGGGGATTTTCCCCCAAAAGTATGATCCCAACGAAATTTTTGTTAAAATTTCCCCCCTTTTTAAATATACGAAAACCGTTGATGTGCTGTCGGTGGCCGTAATGCTGTATACTTCCGATATAAAAACAAATACTTTCCGTCGTTGATCTCTTCAGACAGGACGAAAGTAGGGAGGTTTTTTTTTGCGGGGGGAATCTTCACAACAATTAGGTTGCCTTCGTCCTCGATGTCGGATTTCTTTTTTGCGAGTTCTTCTCGTCTGCGGGGGGGAAAGCCAAAAGGTCCAAAAAAAATTTTTTGGTCCAAATTTAAAAAACTTTTTTGGCCCGAAAGCCCATTTTGTTTCTTAATTTGCTAACTTATAAACCTGGCCGATATCTACATTTTCTTGTTTTTTAAAAAACACTTTTCAGCATGGAGTATTTGACCATAAAGTTTTTGGGAAAAAAAATTTCCCCTTTTTTAATTTAAGAAAATAGGCTAAAAGTACCTCCTTCACACCATGTTTCAAATGAATTATACTGTTTTCGTTTTTTTTTGATTTTCCGGCAGGAGCTCAAAGTTGGCCAAATTTGGGGGTTTTTAAAACATGTGGCAATTCTTCCTCCATTCTTAGAAACTTTTTTTAAAAATTTTTCCCCCGAATTTTTTTGATGCTTCCGTGACATTAAAAAAATGTTTGTATTGGTTGTTTTAGCAAAAAAAAAAAATTTTTTTTTTTTTTATTTTTTTAGATGGTGTCTATGAAATACATGGTGGGGGGAAAAAAATTTTAAAAAATGATAATAAAGAAAATTGAGGGGGGATATTTATTAACCCCCAAAAATGTATCAAAATTCAATAAAGCACAAGAAAAAAATATGAAGAACCCTTTTTTTTAAAATTATTTCACCCCGTAGTTATTAGTACTTTAAAAAAACGACCATAAATACGGCAAATATGCAAACGAAAATGCGCGCGAAAAATTTCCCCGGGGGAAAGTAAGTACTTTGCGCACGCAAGTAAAAAAAATAATTTTATTGTTAAATATAACATTATTAAATATTAAAGTAGTAGGTGAATAAAAACGGGGGATACTTTAAAAAAAATGTGCTCCAAACTTAAAATATTTAATAATTTTGACCATTTATCACAGACAGTGCTTTTTGTTTATAATACCGGGGTTAAATTTAAAAAAGGGGGAAAGGAAAAAATTTTTTTTTCTGGTTTATCAATACCCCCCCGTAGAAAAAAGGAACCAGTCTCCCAGTATCCCCCTTTTTAAAAAGTGAATATTGACTATGCGTTACATTTATTGACAGATTTTACGGGGGATGATTTAATGAAATAAAAAAAACCCCAAAAAAACAAAATTAGCCAACTTTGAACAATTATACTCACTATACCATCTAATCGAAAATAATAAAAACCCCCTTTAAAAACCCCTTTTAACCATACTAAAAAGATTGTTTCAAAACTACTTTTTTTTTTAAAAAAAGTTTTAAATCGATTTTGGGCCCCTTTGGGGCGACAGAAGACATACCCGAGAGGGGCGTTTTTTCGCTATATTTTTTTTTATCAAATTTCGTTTATGGAACGCCCTGTATATTTTTTAAATCTTTTTTTCATTCAATTCTACTTTAAAAAAGTCAAATACACTATACATTTTTTGCGGGTTTTTTGGGTATTAAGTAACTAATAAAGAAACAAAAAGGTCACTTGACACTAAAAAAATTATTTTAAAATAATTATGACAGAAAATATTTTTTTAAAAAAAGGTCAGCAGTTTAAACATTTGCTTTAGGATGTTATAAAAATTTGTTTTTTTTTTTTTAAACGATTTTAATTTTTTCAATCAGATAATATTACAAAATTATTAAAAGTCTTTTAAAAAAACCCGCAATAATTGAATAGCGTAATTACTTTTAAAAAAACGTACCTAAAAATTTAAAAACCCGTTTTGGGGGCAACTTTATATTAACCATTACTGTTAATAAGATTAGCGTTACCAAAACACTTTTTTTTTTTAGGTTTTTTTTTTCATGTACAAGAGTAAAGATATTTAGTGTATAAGTAGAGTAGGGACCAAAAATATATTTATATTATATTCATTGTGTTTTACATATTTATTTAAAATTAATTTTCCCCCCCAATTTTATTACAAAAATTTTTTCCTTATGTCTTATTGGAAACATTTACATTTTTGGGGAAAACCCCCCCCTTAAACCTACATGTCATTTATTGCCCAGTTTGTTCCTTTTTTTACTTCCTACTTTTTTTTTATATATTTGTTTTAAAAAAAAAAATAAAATACACATTATGCTAAAGATATTTATTTTGTTGTTTTAGGGCATCCTTTAAAAAAATTTTTTAAAAAATCCGCTGTTATAAAAATTTATGTTTTTCAACAAAAAGAATAATGTTTTTTAAAAACCGGGGGAAATTAGAACAAAATGGGTAGAACAGGACATATCAAGGAACCATTGGGTGTAAAACATTTTTAAAAAATTCAAACCAACTATTGGGGAAAAAAACATTTTTTAAAAAAAAATATTTTTTGTTTATTACAATATTTTTAACTTTTCAATAAAAAATTTTTTAAAACTGGATATTTTTAAAAAAATTTTTTTTAAAATTAAAAAAAAGAAGTAGAATCATTTTCTTTTTTTTTTTGGAGTTTTGGTTTTAAAAAATATGTTGAATGCACTATTGTTACATCGAGTTTTGTCCATATTTTAGTTTTAAAAATTAAAATTTTTTTTTTTTTCTAGGGGGCCATGATCGTTTTAAAATCACCCACATTACCTGTCGAATAAATATATCAACCTGTTTACTTTTTTGTAAACATAATTTTTCTGGTGTTAATATTAAATTTAATCTAAAATTGTTTTTAAATTATAGAATAGAAAAAAACACAAACCAATTTTTTTTTCTGTCAAACTTTTTAAGGCAAAAAAGAAATTTTTTTTTAGGGGCCCCTAACTACCTTGTTGCATAAAAATTTTTTTTTTGCGACATACGAGGTATACCCCTTTTAAAAAAAAAAATCTATTACCTACATGAAAGAAAATTGTTTAAAAAAAATAAGAAAAATCGTCGTTTTGGGGTCTTTGTTTAAATTTTAGTGGCTTTTTTCCCTTTTTTTTTTTTTAAACAAAAAAAAATTTTTGGGTTTTTATTTTAAAAATTTTGGGAAAAATTTCTTTTTTCCCCATATTATCTTTTTTTAAAATTTTTAAAAAAAAAAAAAAAATTAAAAATATAATATTAATAAATTATATATTAAAATATTTTTTATTAATATATAAAAAAAAACATTAATGATGTTTGGATGAACCTTTTTTTAGATATTTTAGGTTAAATTATTAATAAATTAAAAAAGTTTCATATTAGTATCAAAAAAACCATGGAAAAAATAGAATTTTATTTTTGTTTTTGAGGGTTTTCTGACCCATAATGTTTTTTTTTTTGATTAAACATTTCTGCTAAAAAGGGGAAAACTTGTCGGTGAAAAAATTTTTTTTAAAAATTTGGATCCTGCTGCAAAAAATTAGCTATTTCCAATGCATTCTTAGATCGGTTCTCATGTTTTTTTCGGGGAAAGGGTTTTGAAGGGGCATAAATTTATAAGAATAAAATCTGAAAAAATTTAAGGGGGTTAAATAAATTTTATAATTTGTATAATTAAGTTCAGATGCCGCATCCGAGATTGTTTGCGGTTTTTCTAAAATTAAAAAATTTTGTGCAAGTCCAAAAAAAAAAATTAAAAATTACCCTGAAAAACCAGGATATCCAAAACCTTTTTTCAGGGGGGGCCGCAGTCCTTTTCTTCTTTTTAAAGCTTTTTGTTCAAAATTTTTTTCTTACTATGTTTTAAATATCTATAGATACCCGTTTTAAAAGGATGTAATATTTCCTTTGCACTATCGTCACATTTTTTTTTACCATAAAAAAGCCCATAATAGAGTTTTTTTTTTTTCTGAATAGCCCATCAAAAAAAGAAATAAAAACCCACTTTTAATATTAAATGAAAAATTTTTTAATTTTTACAAAAAAAAATTTTTTTAAATTTATTAAAAAATTTTTTGTTTCCATACATTCTCGATACAAAATGTTTTTTTTCAATTTATATTTATATTTTATTTAAATTTTAAAAATGGTTCTTTTAAATATCATCAATGTATATATATTTAAAATCAGAAATAAAAAGATTGTAGCGCATAATATACAGGGTTTTCCCAAATTTAAAAAGTTGAAGTTGCCTATATTTTTCCATTTTTTGTTGGTTTTTTTTTACTGTAATTTTAAAAATAATAGGGGAAAAATCCTACAACTTTAAAAAAAACTTTTTTTTCTGTCTTTAAAAAAAAATTTTTCCCCAGAAGCCAAAAAAAATATAATAAAAGCCCCTGAATTATCGTTTGAATACTACTTTTAAAATTTTTGAAAGTGATATGTTTCTATTTTATTTTACCCCCGGGGTGAGGACAATTCCTGTTTTTTTTTCTTACGGGTTTTTGGGGTTTAAAGCTCTTTTGTTTTTTTTTTAAAATTTTTTAACTGGTGGAAAATTTTTTATTTTTTTTTTTATTTGTGTTAAAAATTTTAAAACAGTTTTTTTTGATTAAAAATGAATCACTAAACAAAGACAAAATTTTTTTCCAAAATTTTTAAAGGGAAAAATTTTTTTTCCCCAAAGTTTTAACGATATCTTTGAAAAAAGTTTTGCATTTATATGAACTTTTTGACTTGTTTTGAGCCCCACTATCCCTATTAAAAAATCTGACCCCCCCTTTTTTTCCCCCCTGATATATGGGCCCCCGGGTTTTTAGGTTTGATTTAAAAAAAAAAAATTACAGAAAAAAACCGTTTTTTTAGTAGTTTAAAAAAAAAAATGAAAAAAAATTTTTGGGAAAAAAAAAATTTTAAAAAGTCTTTTAAAAATAAAAAGTTTTTGCACGTTTGGATAAAAATAAAAGGTTCAAATTTTTTAAAGCTTTATGGTTAAAAATAATAATAAAAAAATTTAAAAAAAAAAAGGTAATTATCAAAGGGGGGTCTCCCCTTTTTTTTTAAAAAATTTAAGATATTAAAAAAAAAATTTTTTCATGATATTTTGTTTTTTTTTTTTGGGGAAAAGCCCCCTTTTTCATCAACGATTTTTCGTCTTTAAAATTTGGGGTCTTTATTTTTTTAGTTTTTTTCTAATAAATTGAAAATTTTCATATCCCGTCCCGATAAGGAAAACAAAAAAATTTTTTTTGTGAAAATAATGAATAAGAGAAAGAAAAAGGTATTAAAATTTAAATGAAATTTATGTTTTTCCCCGGGAAAACTAAACATTTTTAAATTGCAGTATTTTCTCTTAATTTTAGTATCTCGTATGGTTAATGTGTGTATTGCCAATTTTAAATTAATAAAAAAAACCTGTAGTGTCTAATTTCCTAATACCTGCAGTATGACACACAATTAATTAATATATATTAATTTATATTTTATATTATTTTTTTATTTATTTTTAATAATATATTAATTTATTATAAATTTTGGGGGAAATTTTTTTTACCATATGGCGTAGTTTTTAAATTTTGAAACTGGTTGACCCAATTTTTAAAAATTTAAAAAAAAAAACAAAATTAGTTATTTTTTTTTCCTCATTTTTTTAAGGGTAAATAAATATTATCTTTTTTAAAATATAAAAAATTGATAAAAAGCAATTATTGTTTATTTATTTTTTTTTGGGGAAAACATGGTCTTTTAAATGTTTTTTTGATGGTAAAATTTAAAAACTCAAAAATACAATTCCCCTGAACCTGTAAAAAAGAGTTTTCCAAAGTGGACTTATGAAGACCTAGTTGTTAGCTGTGCAAATAATGATATAAGGGGAAAAATAGTAAGATGAATAAAATATCGATTAAAAAATTTCGGGAAAAATTTATTACAAATTATGTTAAAAATAAAAATAACATAATAATGGCTTAAATTTTAAAATTTTTTTAAAAAAAATTATCTTGTGCTCAGCCCCCCAATTTATTTTTTCCCGGGGGTTTAAAACGTAATATTGTTGGGCAAGGCTTGTAACACGCCATGCATTTTCTGTTTTTTTACTATTGGTAAAATAAAACTCCCCCGAAGTAGTTTATTGAAAATGGAAAAAAAACTTCCAATTAGTCTTTTTTTTCATGGTGGTCTTTCCAATTACTTAAGATTTTGTTGTAAAACTTTTTTTTTTTAAAAAAATTATTTATTTTTGAACCTATCCACAAATTTACCTTTTTTAAAAGTGTGATATTCTTAATATCCAGTAAAAAATTTTTTTTTTGCTGTAGAATATCTTCTTATCATTATTGAAATTTTTTTAAACCCCCTTAAAAAACCTTTTTTTTTACAAAAAAAATTTAAAAAAAATTTTTTAGATTTAATTTTTTGGTTTTTTTTTTTTTAAAAAAAAAATTTTTAATTTTAAAATTTTTTTTAAAAATTTTTGGGTTTTTAAAATAATTTTTTTTAAAATTTTTAATGCTGACTTTAAACCCAAAAAAACCATTCTGAAGGGAATTTAATGGGTTTGGGGGGCTATAATTGTAAAAATACTTTAAAGTCCTTTATATTTAAACAAAAAAGGGGGTCAAATGGCCGGAGACAGGTGCTCCATGCGCTGTAGAAAAATTTTTTAACCCAAAAGGATATCTCCGTTTTTTTTTAAAAAAAGGAAAAAATTTAAAAAAACCAAAAAATTTAAATTTTAAAAAAAACCACTTTTTTGTATTTTTCTTTTTTACGGATTTTTATAGTTTTCGAGTTATTTAATAATTTTTTTTTTTAAAACCTAGACATTTTATTTAAATTTTTGGGGATCTTATAAAATACCCCCAAATAAATGAATTGAAAAAAAAAAAATTTTAATTTTAAACCCCTTTAAAATGTTCGTTAGTTTTAATGCGTTTTTTTTTTATAAAAATTTGAGAAATCCATCATTTCTATGCTCGTATCTCACGAAATTTTTATGCGAAGCCCTTTTATAGCCCTTTTTTTTTGGTTTTATAAGATCTTTATAAAGTGTTAAATAAGTTTTATTTGAAAAATGTCCCGTTTGCCGCTTTTGACCAGTAACTCAGTTTATATTTTACTTACAAAAAAAAAAACTAGTCTCTTTGATTTATAAGTTTTTAATTTTTTTATTACTTTTTTTAAAACCCTTATTTTTGGATTTTTTAAAAAAAAAACTTTTAAAAAACCCAATTTTTTTTTAAAAAATTCAACCTTTCAGCAAAAAAACTGGGTATTCCCCCGGAAAAAAAATCCTTTTTTTTTCAAAATTTTCCCCATCGAATTCCGGGGTTTTTTTTTTAAAAATTACCCCCTGGGGGTGGCAACCCCCCGGGGGTGGCACATATCCCCTATGTAAATTTTTTTCCCTTTAATTTACTTATTTATCAATAAAAAAATTTTAAATAAATTAATTTATTAAAAAATTCAGGAAAAACTCCGCAGTGACTGGACTATAATATTCAATTAGCAAAAGGGAAAAAAATCAAACTTACACCAGCCATCAAATATATATTTTTAAATTACCCAGGACACCCTACTTTGCTTTGCCCATATTGGAAAAAAAAAAAATGTTTTGTAGAAAATCATGTAAATTTTTTTTTAAAATTTTTGGGGTATACAGGGTTTTGGGGGCAAGCTACAATTGGACGTGTGTGAAGTGGGGGGAAAAAAAAAAATTTTTTTTTAGTCTTTGTGTTTTAAGTAGCGGGGGGTTTTTTAAACCCCTCAACCCTCTTATCTTCTTTTTTTTTAAAAAAAAAAAACCCAAAAAACATATGTCATACAATTTTTTTTTGTTTTTTTTTAAAATTGTTTACCCCTGATTAAGGCGGGAAAAAAATTTTATTGAAAATTTACTTAGAATAAATTATGTGTCAATTAAAAAGGGAAAAATTTTTTTTCTGGTTACAAATTTTAAAAAAAACGGGGGACTCGTCAAATTTTTATAAAAAAAAGTTTTTGTGAACAATTTGATAACATGCTCTTTACATCCATTTTTTTCCCCAAAAATTTATAAGACAAACTAATTAAAACCAAAAATTTGGGGCCAAACACTGTTATGAAAAAAACTACACCCATTATGTCATCAATCTAATGGAGAGAACCTACATTTTGGGGGTTTTTTTTTTTCCAAACCCTACCTTTTCCCCCTTTTTTTTTAGCCAACGTTTGATTCTATAAGGTTTTGTTTGATTTTTTATGACATCTTTTTTAGCTGTCGAACTATGACCTAGCGGTATTTGCCGCAAATTTTAACAATAAAATTTTCTAAAAGGGGTTTTTTTTTAGTTCGAAAATAAGGTCCATGAAATAATGTTTAGAAGAATCTAAAAAATTTTTATACACCAAAAAATTAATTAAAAAAAAGTTGTTGCCTTTGAGGAAAAATTTTACAAACATTTAAAGATATGGCTCGATAGTAAAGGTAAGAATATTTACTAATTTATTTTTTTTTTGTTTTTAAAAAAAGGTTATCCCCAAGCTATTTGTTTAAAATTTTAGTTTATATATATATATATATATATATATATATATATATATATATATATATATATATATATATATATATATATATATATATATATATATATATATATATATATATTATTTAAAAATTTCCATTTGTAAATTAATGCTCCTAGTATAGTATTGTTTTTTTTGGAATAAACAAAAAAATGTATTTTTTTTAAAAAACTGACTTAAAAGGGGGAAAAATTTCAAAAAAGTAACAAGTAAAAAAAAAGAAAAGGACCCCCCTTTAAAATTGTTTGTTATTAGGGCTTTTCTAAAATTTAAAAAAATTTTAGGAGCTATAGTTCCCTTTTTTAATGAAATAGGCTGATAAATTACATCAGTAAAATTCATTATTATTTACTTAACACCAACCCAGCATATGTTAATATATTTTTTTAAATTTTTTAATTTTTAAAAAAAGTGATTTATGAACGGCTGCAATACACTACGTTTAACCCTAAATTCTGTTTTTAGGCACCCAAATTGTTTTTTTTAAAATTTTTTTAAGGAATTTTTTACTTTTTTTTAAAAATTTAAAAAGAGGTATTTTGATTTAAATGCATCAAAAAAGTTATCAAAAAAATTTTTTAAAAATCATATTTTGCGACTATTGGGACTCAACTATTCTCAAAAATAAAAAAATTTTAAATTCAATGATTTTTTTTATAAAAAAAAAATGTCTTAAATATTACTTTTTTTTAAAAATTTTGTTCCGGTCCAAAAAAATTTTTAAATAATAAAAAAATATTATGTTGTATATAAAATATTGCTAAATATAATAACCAATTTTTAATAATAAAAACAATGGAAAAAAAAAAAAAAAAATATTTTTGGTTTTTATGGTACCCTTATAAAAAAAAAATTAAATTAGTATAGACATAGTGCCTTTTACTTGTTTCAATGCCCTCTATAAAAAAAAAATTTGATGCGCACCTTGAATACGTTCGTTTTTTTTTTAAAAAAAATTTAATATAGTGTTTAAATTTTAAAATATAAATTTGAATGGAAAGTGAAAAATAAAATTACCTTTAATTAATAATTTTTTGGCCCTCAAAGATTTCTTTATTTTATTTAAATAATGTTGATTGATTGATTGATTGATAAAACACAAGTTGAGGTTTTTTCTGCCCGACACTGCAGCCAACAGGGCTTGTTGTATCTCTTGTGTATTTGTTTCAGTTAAAAGGTTTACACCTTGACGGTGTAGGTTTTTACTGTTTTTTTTTGGTTCCAGCCTCCTGGTGGTTAGTGTCCACCATGAGGTTTTGATTTGTTCTCCAGTATGTGGCGGGCAAATTTTTGGAAGGCCTCTTCCCTTTCACATAGTTCAAAGGGTTCTTTCTATAGATGCCCATATTATATGTTTTCTTGGGTGTCCGGTTATTAATCCTGTCACTATCCAATCTGGTTCCATTTAGTTTTAGTATTCACTTGTCAATGCTTTCGTGGTGGTCCGCTTTTATTTACTGTGTTTTGCCTTGGAATTTGGGTTCCGTATGACTGATGTTGTGTTTGAATCCCCGAGTCATGAGCCACGAACCGGGCTTTGGGGTTCCCCAAAAAGGTTCAGGACCCACAAACTTGCTGCGGGCCTCCCGGCCGGAGTCCATTTTCATTGCCCCCTATTCCCCCCTGTCCGGCCCCGGAAAATGTAACTTTGTTGTGGTTAAGGTTTAGGGAGGACAGACAGTTCCAAAAACCAGTTGACTTGTTTGGGTGCCAAACTTTTTGTTTTCTTTAAAAGATAGTAATGTCCCTGCCCATATCTCCCCTGTTCTTCCCCACAAAAATTTAATGGATATATTTCCCCTGGAAAAAGTGGCATATTTCCCCAGGGGCATAAGCATTGAACCGGGCCCCCGATTCCTGCGCCGTCCATTGTCGTCTTGGGTCCATCATCCAAACCAAATTCCAGACCCGGGGATCCCACTACCGCCCAGGTTGGGTTTTTTTTGGGCGGTGGGGTTTTTTCCTTTTTTGGATTGTATCACTGCCCATTTCAAAATTGGGTTTGTGAATTCGTTACTGGTTGTCCAGGGCAGGCCCAGAGCACCATTGGTTACATTTCGCCTTTTGCCCCTCCTCGCCTCCCCTTAAAATTATACCAAAAGGGGGGGAGTAGGGTTTCCCTGGGTGCAGTTGGAGTCTTCTAATAGCTCCCTTATACAGAAAATTTTTCGCTGGAGTTTGGGAAAATCCAGCTCTTTTTCTGTTCTATTTTACCGGTTGAACCGGGGGTTTCTGGTTTACCCGCGTGTACAACCAGGGCATGCGGGTGAAATCCCCAACCCCCCCGCTCTTTTTGGGAGCCATTGAGCCATTTTTCCCTTTTTACATTCGTATGTGGTTCCCGGTTAGCTTAAACCCGGTTAGTCCGTCTTTACCTCCCGGACTGGGGTGTGGTACCGAAAATGGGGGATTTTAAATCATCCACCCCTCTGTGAAAGGGTATTTGCGCGTTTGCCAGGATTAACAGTAAGGTTTTTTTTTCCCCTCCCCCCACAATTCTCGTGCCCTTTTTATAAACTCCGGGTTGTTTTTTATGCTTCCCCCGACAAAAATAGTGATGTCATCCCATACCCTGGAGGCCTATTTTGGGTTTCCCGGGAAAGTTTTTTTTTCGTTAAGGGGTTCTCAACAACCACAGTATGGGATAGCCCCTCCCCGTGGGCATCCTTTACCCCCGCCCCCCCTTGTTTCGCTGAAAAACGTTGTTGCGCTCGTCTGCCTAACATGTTGTTTATCCACCTACAAATGGTGTCGTTAACTTTGTCGGGGAAGGCCGCCCATTGGGAAGGGCGATCAAAACTCCTCTGTAAAGAAATGCAGCAAGTCGTTTTCTTTTGTTCAGTGCGGGTTCTAACTGGTCCGTTGATAGAGCAGATTCGCATGATTTTTTTGACTGATAGGCATGTTGGTTTTTTGGGGGCCCTCCAGAGAGTTTTCCTGACATCCTGTCGATCAGTTTTTCCTTGTTTTTTTCATAAAAGACACAATGAAAATTGGCAACCCCTTTTTCCTGGGCGCCCACCCGGTTTTTGGAAGAAGACCATTTTAGTCTCTTCCATGCTTTGGGGCAAATACTGTAGCTAGGCTTGCACGGAAGATTTTAAAAAGGGAACTAGGGTTTCCCCTGTTTGTAGTGCGGGATTACCCCCTCAGGCCGGGTGCTTGGGTTAAAAAGATTCAATTGCCCCTCGATTTTTTGTGGTTATGTTTTCCCTTTTTCTATGTCCTTCTTGGGGCCGAAATTCGGAACATTGACGTCGGGGTGGTCTCATTGTTAGTTTCTCTTGATCCTGGCAGATGTGTTTGGAGAAAAATCTCCAATGTTTCCCCCGTTTCAATGGTTCCATCGGGTTTTTTGATAATAGGATTGACCGGATTTTTTGACGGATTTTTGGGTCTGGCTGCCGTGCTGGTATTTTCAACCTCCGGGTTTTCCCCCATGAATCAGTTTAGCCTTACGGCCCCCTTTATTGTATTCGGTGAGTCAGTTTATTCATCCCCTCCCCGTTTTCTTCCTCTGTTAACAGTCTCGAGTTTTTTTTTAGCTCCGTGTTCGTTATTCCACCAGGTAGACTTTTTTTTGGCGGTTTGTTTTTTCTGGGGGCAGTTATTTGATAAAGTTTGTAATAGCCTCCAGTAGTTCCAGGAAGGTCTATGTCAGTGTATTCCTAATGCTGGTTTTGACGTTACTGCGTTGTGGCCAAAGTTTTTGTATTTCCCCAGTCCTCTCCTGGACCCGGTTTTCCCCCTTGGCCTCTGAAAGGGGAATCGCCAGGAAGATGTGCCTGTGATCAGACACGACGGGTTTCCCCAGAACATAAACCCAGTTACCTGGGATCGTATACGCGGAATCCCAAAATAACGTCGATTACCTCTTTACAGAAAAAAAGTAAGTTCATTCCCCCCTTTAATACCTCTAAATTTTCAGAAATAATAAAGTCAAAAGGACTCACCTCTCCTGTTGATATCACTCTTCCCCCCAACAGTTGGGTGCGTTATCCCTCCCAAAAGACGTAGGTTAGAGGTCAAATTCTCCAACGGGGATTCCTCGATGGGGGGATCGATTGCATCATATGGAAGATAGGTTGAAGCGAGGCACTTCAGTAAATAATATTAATTCTACAATATTGAACACTCGGTTTAGAATTTAAAAAATTAAAATTTATTTAAAGTGCCGCAGGAAATATTTGATTTTAGATCAGGGGATTGAGCACACGTCTTTCTTTAAATTTTATATTTTTTTAAATATATCATTAATGATAAAAAAAATTTATTTGTTTTTTTTTTTCATGTAATATCTAATTAAATAATTTTTAGTAATGAAAACCGAAAATTATAATGTATGAAACAGTAATCGCAAAAATCACAATTTACTAATTGATATATATTTTTATTAAAAATTTAGTAAACGGATATAAAACAAAATTTTTACAGTTTCTCTTATAACTTTTTTCTATATTTAACTCAAACTCACATTTTGGATTGCATATCACATTTTTGCCGCCATTACACAGTGACGTTACAAGTGTCATGTTTTTAAGGTTATTCGACATAAAAATTTATATGGTAGAGTTTCACGGATAGTGAATTTAATTATTTACCGGGAAATATATCCGTTTGTCATTTTTATTCTTTGCGAAACTTTTAAACGTTGGTAGGATGGTTGTATCAAAATCAAAACCTGAAAGGCCAACCCAAAAACCCCGTGACCCCTAGGTCTGTCATGGGTTTCAACCGGTTAAACCTTCTGTCAAGGAAACGTAAAGGTTGGGATTTCATTAAAAAAAAAAATATTAAAATTTTTAGGGATTACTTTATATGATTTGGGTCTTTTTTCACGTAGTATCTTTATTGTGCCCAAATTGGCGTAGTTGCCCTGAATGGATGTCCAGGGGGGGAACCAGATATGTAATAATATTTTATTTTTCTATCTGGACAATTTTTTTTCCAGTTTGGAAATGGAAAGTAGTTTTTTTATTTAGAGAAGTGAGACTATATTAACCCTCTGGAAAAAAAATCATCCAGTTCCCGTATTTTATTTTGGGATTTGTCCACTAAGTGAAACAATCAGTCGTCGGTGTTTTTAATGGCATAAACATTATATAATCAAAAATGTTTAATATCAAAGATAATTTTATAGCTTCGATCAACTTAACCCGGGAAAAAAACCAATAAGTTGGGTAAATTTCATTGTTTTTAGAAAGATAAATGCCAAATATACATCAGGGAAATGGGAATTTTTTTGTCAGATGATTTACCGTCTCGTTTCACCAAGTGGAAAATGGATATCCCTTTCTGAACTGGGTTTTTTTTCCGATGGTGAAATAAAATATTTCCCCCTTTTGGTTCCACTTCAGGAACTGGACATTCAGTTCATTTAAAGGACAAATTTCCCATGTGAGGACAATATAAAAATATAATAACTTTTGTATAAAAATATTTAAAAAAAATTTTGATATGTTTATGTCATTTAAAAAAAAAAAATTGATCTTATATTTTTTTAAAAAAGTTATATGTTTGTTTTTATTTTTTGCAAAATTTTTTTTAAAATTTTGATGTATGTTCTTATATTAATATGTAATTTAAAAGAACTAATTTAAAGTTCCCGGATGTTTTTGGTTAAACCTTGGGCACAGTACCTAATGTAAAACGGTAAGAAAAATATAGATATAGACTTCTTATAACCTAAATATATTAAGTAGTTAAAAAAAATTAGATTAAAAAACTAAACTGAACTCTTCAGACTGCTGCAATCGGTTTACAGTTTAAAATCACAAAACATATTTGAATTTTAAAGGGGGTTTTTTAAAATCTCGACAATTTTTATCTTGGTTTTCCCATAGTTTTTTTTTCAAAAAAAAAAATAAATTTTATAAATTATATTTCTTAATATTGTTTGTAAGGCATTCAAATTTATCAAATATGTAAGTGTTTTTTATTTTTTTTTTTTTAATCATAATATTAAGTTTTAAAATAGTTTTTTTGTTAAACTTTTTTTAAAACCTTTTTTCAAATTTTTGTTATAACATGAAGCTATAATAAACTACACGTGTAAAACAAAACATCGTTTATTTATTAAAAAAAAAAACAATTTTTGTAAACTTAATATACATATAAACACTGATGTTTTCTTGTGAATTTAATTAATTTTAAAAATAAAATATGGAAGATATACCCTGCTTAAAAAAAAATCAGTGTTGTAAATTGGTACACTTTTGTTTTTACTATCTTTAATTTGGGGTAAAAAGCTAACCCTTCAAAAATTTGCTGTAAAATATTTAAATTATATTAAATGGAAAAGAGAGCAACATTCGGGGAAACTGACATAATTTTTGTTTTTACTTAAAAGAAATTTTTCATAACAATATTTTTCATTTTTATTCTCAACATTTTTTAAATGCTTTAATTGAATATTAATTAAAAAAAAAAGTCTTTAGTCAATATTACAAAAAAACTTTTTTCTTCCCCCATAACGTTTTTAATATGACCTAAATATCTTAAAGAACCTGAAAGATTAATACTATTTAATCCTTTTTTTTTTTTATATTTAAAATTTTTTTTAAAGGGTTTTAAAAACCCATTAAAAGGCAGTATATTTCTGGGAACTTTTAACATACATTTCATCAATAGATTTTTTCAAAAAATTAACCCTTTTCTTTGGGGGCCAAAAAAATTAAAATTTTTTTTTTTTAAAAAAAATAAATTAAATTTTTCCCAAAAATGATGGTAATTAAGACATCCTTCTTTATGCATTTATTTTGCAGACTGTAACGGGTTTATAAAATAATTTGAACAAAATTTTTTTTTTGCTAGCTGAAACGTTTAACTATTTTTAAATTTGTTATTTCTTACTTTATTAGTTTTCTTTGATAATTAGATTTACCAACAACAAACACGAAATTTAATTTTAATATTTTTACAGTTTTAAAATTGTTATTCCCCAATCTCGCCTTCCCTTTTTCCATGTGAAACCTGTTCGGGATGTGCGTCGTAGGAATATAACAGTATATTGCATAATTTTTCCTTTTATTTTGTAAGCTTGCATTTTTGACTCAAAAAAGTCTGTTAATGTACATATGTCTGAGTTATTTGTACAGTCTGTTAGAATGAAGAACTCGACTAATTTTAATACCAAAATTTGGTCGGGTTTTCCTAATATGAATAGTTTATAATTTCACCCTTTATTAAATACTATTGACATATTCCCTATAACTGATACAATGTAAGTCAGTCTGTAAATCCACCTTACGAGTTTTTATGCAATTTAGTTAAAATTATAATGTGTCCTTTTTCGATTGATAAAATTACATAGCACGTAATCAGGGCTACTGACATTAAACCAATAAATACATTACACAGGTTTACAAAAAAAAGTCATGCCCTTTAAAGGAAACTATGGACCCTTAAGTATTTTGCCGCGCTGAACACGAATCTGAGGTCCGGTTGGTCCCATGATATAAAAAATATGATTTTGAATTGGTGAAATTTTTTTTTTTTAATTTTAATTTTTTTGCTAAAATTCACTTTTCAAGTGTCTTCGTATTTTTCCAGTTAAACGACACTCGAACGATTTGGGCAAAAACATAACCTTTAAAAAAACCACATATCGAAAATACAGTATTCCTTTGCTAAAAGTGATGTTCACTTTAAAGTTTTGATGGAATTGGACATTTTAAAAAGTTTCTATTGTTTCCAGTATTTCCTCCTCCTTTGATCCTCTCCTGATGAATTTGGACCGAAACCTAACCTCAAAAATACATGTAATCGAAAACTCAGTGTCCCTTTTTCTAAAACTGATTTCAGCTGCGACTTTTTGCTATACACTTTGTAGAGTTTTTTTTGTTTCTAGTATTTCCCCCTCCGAAGGTGACCGTGATAGCGATTAAACGGTATCCAGGTGGGATAAATGATGTCTACTTTCATATTTTTAAACAAAAGCCCAGTTCGGGGTGCCGTAAATATTTTTACGGATACCCTGAGTAGTTGATAGAGTGTCAAAAACATAACCCCAAAAACCCGTGATAGCGATAAAACGGTATCTAGTTGGTATAAATGATGTCTACTTTTCCCATTTTTTGGAAGCGCAGCCCAGAGTGCCGTAAGTATGTTCACTCTCCACGGACACCCTGGCAGTTGATAGAGTGCCAAAAACAGAACCTCAAAATCCCGTAATAGCGATAAAACTGTGTTTGTTTTAATGAGACCATTCGCCCCCTCACTATGCCTAACTTTTTAAAGTTCATTTTTGGCTCACTCGCTTATGCCGTCTACATCTCTCGTTAAAATTCCTTCTTAAGGCCTTTCTTTGTGTTCCACGGTATCCCTTTTCCGATTCTAGCAGTAATCCGCCAACATGTTTGGGGTCCCAAATAAGGACACTGAGTTTTCATTATATGTATTTTTGAGGTTATGTTTTTTCGGTTAAATCCATCAGGAGAGTATCATCGTAGGGGGAAATACTATATACTAGAAACAATAGAAACTCTTCAAAATTATTACCTCAAAACATTCAAGTGGACATCACTTTTAGCAAAAGGGGTACTGTATTTTCAATTTGTGGTATTTTTGGGGTTAATTTTTTT
>JAHBCN010016086.1:0-20026 GCA_019359885.1 Listronotus oregonensis
AAATGTACATTTTTCAAGCTCCTAAAATTTTTACTTAGTTACAGAAAAAAAAGTTTTTTTCTTGGGCTAACACGGAGAAAGTACTTTAGCTCCCAGGAAAACCCAAAACCCCAAAATTATTTAAATAGAACTTTCGGTTATTTGCCCAAAATACGAGAAAAATTTTTTTCCCATGCTTTTTTAAAAACAGAAGTCTTACTGCATTGTTAGCGCTTTGACTTTGCTCTACCGCGGTACGGCCTTTGACGACCCATTTCATTGGTCTATTTACTTGACGCGCGCGTGACGTACCCATCCGACGCTGCTACACCTTTCCGCGTCTGCCCAACCCTCTGGCGTCGATCGAAGGGCCCAAGCTGTCGTTGGAGGCGTCGACTCGCTACGTAATCACAACCTCATACCAATGGGCGGCTTCCTTTGTTTCGTCATTTTTAGATCGGTAAAGGAATTTTTAAAAATGATTTGAATTAATTAAGGCGGTGTTGTCACGATTACAAGGAATGTTTGCACACTTGTGGCTAAAGAAAAATAGCTTCTAGGTTGCAAGATGTGTTTCTGCAACAAGCATAAAAAACAGTTACTGTGAACAAGACAAATCATACTTAAATAGCAAAATATTCCAAAGAAGGTTATTGTTAAACTTTGTTATGGAAATGTCATGTGGCACCTGACATGTCTGTGTTCTTTGTATTTTTATCAGGGTTGCATTTTTTTAATAATGTATATTTTAATGCATATACCGTAAAATTTGGATTCACAAAAAGTTTTATTTTTGTTTCAAATTCAAGTCCTAAAAATTGACATGCCGATATTGAAGTACATTCTCACTATTTTGGAGAAAAACGGTTCTTTTGAATATTGCCCCATTATTCTAACTTTTTTACTTACAAGTTAAGACTGCAATCGTTCAAAAGTCACCACGTGGATCATTGAAAGTGGTTTCAAAGATTTAAGACAATGTTTGTTAGCTAGTTTTAAAGTGCCGTATATATATATATATATATATATATATATATATATATATATATATATATATATATATATATATATATATATATATATATATATATATATATATATATATATATATATATATATATATAATTGTCAGGTGGAAATATTCATATTATTTTCACGATTTGACAGAAGAAAAAAAATATTATCTCGTCTCATTCAAGTGGTGGTTCAGTAATGGTGTGGGGTGCGATTTTTATTATGGGATCGTTAGTATTTCCATTATCAAAGGGAGACAAACTTCTAAGTTGTACATAAATCTACTGGAAGAGAAAATAAAAGAGATTCGAAAAGTTCTAAAAAAAAAAAAAAATGGATTTTCCCCCCCCAAATTCATGAAACAAAAAACTTGTTTAAAAATAAAATTCAAGTTTTAGATTGGCCTTTACACTCTCCGAACTTAAATATTATAGAAAATGTTTGGGGCTATTTATTCGAATTATTTGCCGGTGGACGCCAATATTCTAGCAGCGTTGATCTCATACACAAATTCAGAATACTTGGAATAATTTAGACATAAATTACATTGCTCATTATATGATTCTATTCCCCAAACGAATTTTTGTTATTAAGAGTAAGGAAAGTACACAAAGATTAAAAGTAAATTAAATCTATATTTTTCTAAGTTTTATTGATCTGAGGCTATTCAAGTGACTTACCCTATTTTTTATTTTGGTTTATAATTTTAATTATTTAGTAGTAAATGTTAAACTTTTGTAACAAAGATGTAATACTTACCAATTATCATTTATTTATGAAATTAAATAAGGAGTTGTTTATATAGAACTGGATCTATAACTAATTTTGGGGTGAGGCTATTTAAGTGACACGGACTGTATATATATACATATATATATATATATATATATATATATATATATATATATATATATATATATATATATATATATATATATATATATATATATATATATATATATATATATATAAATAAATAAATATTAACAATAATAATCACACAAGCACGTTAAAAAAAAACAAAATACTAAAAAAATCTTTAAATTTTGCTAACAATTCTATAAAATATTTTTATTTCGTAACTCAATACCTACCTTTAGCAGGTTTTATCAAATTGATATTTGAAACATTTTTCTTTACTTTAATTATATTTGAAAGGAAAACGATCAATAATACCTTGTAAAAGTGTCGGAATCTAACCGGCAATTATTTAACGAAAAAAGTTAATTACATATTTTCACGAGTTATGTTGCTCTAAGATTTCCCAAACCTTGGCCATATTTTTTAAATTTTCTAGGCCCTTAGACACTTGTTTGCTTTAATTAATTTTTCTGTTTAAAAGGACATTACGCGCTCCCTGTTTCGGATTCCCTGGTGCAGTTCGTTATATCATCACATTTACTCTTCAGGACTATCTTTAAAGCCCTTCTTTACACATAGACGTATCTTATTTGTTTAATGCAGGTTAATTTAATCCGAACTTTGGACTGGAGTTATTGTCTACTTAAGCTAGTATTATATGGGATCAAATGAACTTAAGGTATTGCCTTGTGTAATTTTAACTTAGGATTTTATCATAATTTATTTTTAAGAAATAAAAACAAGTTACAGATAATCGCGTAAACACTAGTGGCGCCACTCTCATTAGTTTTGTAAGATCGTACGTGAGGACGAGCTGTTTATAAATATACATTTTAATGCTGACTCACGAATTATGTATTTTTATTAATTATTTGTTTATAATCTTTACAAATTTAATACATAAATATAGTGAAACAGTAAATATTAATAAGAAAGTTATAATTAAGTGATTATGAGTGGAAACAAGGGTAAAAACAAGCCAAGATCTGGTTACACCGATTTTTGTGCTGCAATACTTACAGTAAAATTGAGTCAGATATAAAATTTTATTGCGTTTTTAGCGGAAATAAAGGGAATAAAATTTCCTATCGAAGTGACATATTTTGCGGTTAAAAACATTTTTTTTGCATAATAAACGCAAAAAACGAATTAATATGTTTTTTTAAATCCAAACTTTAATATTATTTTTTAGATTTTTGTCCACAACTTTTTTTTCACGCAATTTTTAATTGTATGGATGTAGTTTCATTAAAATTTGACAGATATATATTTTTTTGAATTTTACAAAATTTTATTAATTTGATAGGTTATTTATTGACAATGTCAAAAAAATGGGAGTAAAATGAACTTCAACGTTAAAAGGGTTTTAATATTTTAAATGTTCAATTGACCCCGAAATATTAAAAAACTGCGGAGGGCTACCATTTAAAGAAGTGCATTTTTAAAATAAGGGTGATTTTGCCCACTTTTTAGTTTTTTAATTAGTGTACTCAAATTCTAGGCACTTTTTGTAAATAGACGTTAAGATAAAAATTGTTTAAAATTAACTTTTTATCCAAATGACACATTCTAAAAGCAAAAAAAGTACAAATATATATTTAAAATACGAAGCAAAAAACAAAACGAAAAAAACGCATTTTTTTACCACATATTTATTTTCCACGTAAATTAAAGTATAGATATTGCTTTACAGAAAAAAACCGCTATCATGTACATACTATAAAATGGTATTGGGTAAAAGTCTTTAGGATTTGTGATAATCGAGATCTTAATTTTCAAAGTTGGCTACTTTCATTTTTTTTTTTATTTTTAATGGTTAACAGGAATAGCAATTAATTAAAAACTTACATCAAGTGTAATATCAAAATGTTGTTTAATACTATTTTGACGTATACCTTCAGCTTTTATTAAACTAATATTTCCAAAATTCCATTCTTCAACATTTTTTACATGGTTACTAAGGAATAAACTCTCACCTTTTTTTATCAGATGATGACCCTAAATCTAAGACATTTATTTTTTAAAACCCACCCATTATAATTACTATTTTACTATTTTTTATTTTAATAATTAATTTATAATTACTATAGCGATCAGTATAAAAATCAAATTCTTTCACATACTAAATGCTAAATTTTGCTACCATGAGCGCTAGTGCTGGTTCTCTATAACTATTTGGCTAAGTTGTGGAGTAGTTCAAACCGGTACTAACAAAATACATTTTCAATTTTAAATTTAAAACTGCAAAACGTTTTGTACTTTGTCTGTTTCGTATTTTTGATTAGTAGTTATTAAAAACCGTTTAGCTAAATAAAAGATATTAGTCGCACTCCTAAGGCACACGAACTTAAATATATATAAAACTAAGTACAATAAATTGTGCACAAACACAATTGAACAAAAAATTTGCCTAATTTCTTGCCTTCAAACATATCCATAGTAGTATTGGCATTTCATGCTTCAGCATCTCCTCATAAAATTCTGTAAAATATACATATTCCTTGGATAAATAGCTAAGAGCCATGATGATACGAGGATGGTTTGAAAAGTCCGTGCAAAGTCCGAGAGATGGCACCACCGGCGCGTATCGAGGTCATGTTTAGTTAGTAGCATCTGTTGAATGAACGCACACCAAGTGTCAGTCATATTGGTCTATTTCTTTGTGTTTGGCATTCGTGTGAATCAAGGAAGTCGAGTGGTTTTCAAGAAATGGACGAAAAAGAATTTCGTGTGGTGATGAAACATTACTTTATGAAAGGTAAAACGCCTCAGGAGACCAAAGAGAAGATTAATAAACATTATGTTGATTCTGCACCTTCAATTAGAACAGTTTACAAGTGGTTTCAAAATTTTCGGACTGGCCATATGAGCACAAGTGACGCTGAACGTTCTGGACTGCCTGTGGAGGTCACGACTCGAGAAATCATTGATCAAATCCATGATATGGTGATGGATGACAGAAGAGTTAAGGTACGTGAGATCGCTAGTGCTGTAGGCATCTCGACTGAACGGGTACATAATATTTTACATGAACATTTGGACATGAGAAAGCTATCCGCAAGATGGGTGTCACGATTGCTCACGCTTGACCAAAAACGAAATCGTGTGAAGTGTTGCAATGGTTTGCAGCTGTTCCAGAAGAATCCGGAGAATTTTATGCGTCGTTTCGTCACTGTGTAT
The DNA here is from genome assembly GCA_019359885.1 of Listronotus oregonensis. Classification (NCBI taxonomy): domain Eukaryota; kingdom Metazoa; phylum Arthropoda; class Insecta; order Coleoptera; family Curculionidae; genus Listronotus; species Listronotus oregonensis. The sequence goes on from JAHBCN010016086.1 coordinate 5,035, forward strand.
GAAACATGGATTCATTACTATACTCCTGAGACCAAACAACAATCTAAGCAATGGGTTACCAATGGGGAATCTGCACCAAAAAAGGCGAAGACCGTTCCTTCGGCCGGAAAGGTTATGGCGACTGTCTTTTGGGATTCGCAGGGGATAATCCTCATCTACTATCTGGAGAGGGTTAAACTATTACAGGTGCATATTATTCATTACTATTGGACCGTTTAAAAACTGAGCTGCAAGAAAAACGCCCACGATTGGCCCACAGGAAAGTACTTTTCCATCACGACAATGCACCAGCACACACCTCAGCAGTTGTGGTCGCAAAATTAATGGAAATAGAGTTCGAACTTGTTTCACATTTCCCCTATTCTCTAGACTTGGCTTCCTCGGACTACTATTTGTTCCCCAATTTGAAGAAATGGCTGGCGGGACAAATATTCTATTCAAACGAGGAAGTAACTGCAGACACTGATCGATATTTTGCAGACTTGGACAAATCCTATTATTTAAATTAAACGTAATTGTCGAGTTGCTCACGTTTCCTATATTTACGACTGCTGATTGCAAAGGTTTTTGGTCCATTAGCTGACACCGATCGAGGTAACTGGTAGTTTAATCAACTGCTAGTGTAAAATTAAGGTAAACGTCGAAGAAAAATTATTATCCCAAAAAACCTGACGGATGTAGATAAAATAGTATACATAACTCCAGTGGTAAACGTTTTTAGCGCACTTAAGTAAATGCAAAACTCGCCTGCGGTTCGTTTTGCAAACTTCACTTTGCGTGCGCTAAAAACTTACTTACCACACTTGTTATGTAATATACTATTAAACTATAAAACACCATAAAAAAAGCCATCTTTTTTTCCAAAATCCATGAATACTTTTAAATAAGCATTGACTGACTTTTCTAATTTAATAGGCGGAAAACATTTATTCAAGTCCTGTGTTTAATGCTTTCCAACGATTGTATACGGTTTAATTTTTTTTGTATTTATATAAGGCAAATATTTTAACTAAATTTAGTATAAGCAAACTTATTTTAAATTTAAGGAGAAAAAATGTAAATTTTGAGTTCTAACAAATGCAATTTTTATCCCTTTTTATTTCTTTTCAAGTTAGGACTGGGCATTTGCATAATATGTTATATCCTTTACCCCAGCCTATATCCAATAAAAAATTTAGTGTTTAACAAATATAAGTTTTTTATTTTACCCTCAGGATTGTGGATGTTGCTGATCTTTTAAATTACCTACGGGTTTTGATAATCAGTGTATACAGTGTATTTGAAAATCAAATTTATTGAAGTAAACTAATTAAACTTTAACATCTTTTTACGAAATGGAAATTTTACCGTAACTTATTACCTTATTAGTTAAAGGGCTTTGTGACTGGTTATTATACGTAATGTCACCTAATGTAATATGTAGTTTAGGTTTTGGGATTTAATAATTAAAACTTTTTTATATTTTTTTAAAACAATTACTTTTTGAATAAATATAGTAATTAATTAAGTGATTATAGTGATTAAGAACAATCGTGTGCCATGAAAGATCTCCGAAACGCTAGCACAGTTTATAGAGGTTTTTTTTGTAATTAAAATTTAACAGCACACCACCAGTGGTATTTTTCAAAAAGTAATAGAACCTAAAAAACTGAAATCCGTACAAAATTTGGCTTTTCTTTGTATTTTATATAAGAAAAACTGTGAAAAATAGCAATTTTTTCTTATAGAGTGAAAATTTTTTACTTAATTGTAATTTAATTACAATACTGTCAATAGAACTTTGTAAAGAGTTAAAAAGCAAACAAAAAGATTATTTGCTAAGTCTGTGGAAAAACCGCCAAAATTGACACTATGGTACATTTTCCACCACTCTATTTCAGAAAGTAGATCTCGTGTTTACCGTAATGTTTGAAGCCGTTTTTTGCCAAATTTATATGGAAATCGAAAATACACAAATTGTTAAATAAAATACGAAGTTTAATAATCAGTTTATTACATTTAAATTGGGAAATTACAGTTAATAAAGCGATTTTGAAAAAGCACACATCGGACAGCGCCTGCCTTTAACCCGTTTAAACAACCAATGATACCACACAAAACATTGACTTTTTGTGGACGTTGGGTGTGAATTTATACCATCCCATGCGGATTTTTATCCGAGCAATATCTACAGTTCCTTACGAAGTTAGAATTTTGGTTCAGTCTATCCAATCCTCAAATCTGCATGCGATCAAAATCGTCTTCTGATAATTCTTTTAACAAATAAATTTTATATGGATGGAATTCTTCTTGTTTCATTTTTTTTAATGGAATGTCGTGATCTAATGCTAAATGACATTTAAACAGTTTTCTTCATTTGTCACATTTACCGGTCGTTCACATTTTGGTCAATCTTTTACACCTGAAAGTGCTGTAATGTTTTTCAAACTATTGCTTTCGAGATAGGTTCCCGATCCGGATGCAAGTCATAAAAAATATTCAATACTTGGGCAAAACTTTATATTTTGTCACCAAACCCTATCATCATAAGAATTTCGATGATTAGCTGATGATTTTTGTGTGAAACTGTATCACGTATGCATTTTTGACATTTATTTCAAAGTGACACTGTTCTAAAACTAAAGAACGATGGGTCGTTACTCGTTGCTATGGTACTTAACTTTCGAAGTTTACTTGATAAAATTCACAGGTACAACCAATTTAAATAACTAAATCATAATTTCAAAATGATGGCACCCAGGTTAATAGTGTGCTATACGAAATTTAAATGGAATTTTACAAAGAATTAAAATAATAAGTAATATATATATAATAAAAATAATGTCCATAATATCAATTTTTGCAATGCAATAGATTGGATAAAAAAAAGTACACATAGAGTGCATAACAAGTTTCCAAAATATTTACACAATTTTATGGGGAATTGATACACATCTTGGTACTGTAACCATTTCACATTTTTAAGAGTGAATTAATGTATCAAACTTTACAACAATAATAATAGGTGTAATCGGAGTGTCAAGCTGCCCACTGAAGATGCATTTTTCATTTGCACATTTTTTTTAGGTGCGTTATATTTTTCTATTTTTAATTACTATTAATAAATCGATTATGACATGCCATTGTGCTTGCAATTTTTTTCGCGGATAAAGATGTAGTAGTGTAGTATCTATTAGTTATGAGTTTTGTAATATGTGCAAATAAATAAATGTTTGTAGACTGTAACTGCGAATTATTTATTAAGATTCTCCAATATTGTTTACAACTAGATTTCTTTTTGCCACAATTAACAAAGTAGCTCAACACATTGGAAAAATTGCCAAAACTGACATAAAATATCGATCTTTATTTCTCTTATCTTCTTTCGTTGAGCAATATTGCTCAAGAACAATGGGTCGCTTTGTCTTGTTAAGTATTACCTGCATAATAAATAAAAATTAATGTATCATTCCGTTTGGAAGTAACCTTTTTATCATTCAGACAGACAGACCGTTAGACAGACTGCCAGACAGAAACGGAAAACCAGGATTTAGTAATTTAAAAACTCCAAAACGTGATGACCTGCAAAAACCTCGAGGTGCGATTTTTTCGCAGTTACAATACTCCCTTACACTAAGAAAAAAAATAAGAAATTCGGGAAACAATATCCCATAAGCGTTTATTTTTTCCCTATGTTGCACTTTCCACAAGCGTGCCTTGAAATTAAATTGGTTTATGTATATTTAAACACCGTGAAGAACAAATTGAATTTATGTGGATGGCTTTTTAGTTTTTCGTGGACTGAAAGTAAATTATTTATAAAATATTTTTTACAAAAGCTTTTAGAGTGGAAATGAGATAGTGTGTACTGTTTAGTACGGAAAGTAAAAAATTGTGATTGGCATGTAGAAGAGCTTTCGTAATATTTACTTAGTAGTGCCAGTAGGTCATTCTCTTGTTTTTAAAATGTACTTTTTTCTACGACTGGCAACTTAAAGTAACATTTTTCTTACTGATTACTAGCTTTTAAAATAAAATATTTCTCGTGCAATGAGGAAAACCCACAGATAGTGAGAAAAGTACTTTTATCTCTAGTAAGAAAAGTAATTTGCTGTCATATGCTATATAATACTAACAATAAAATTATTAATGTCTTTATTTTTGAATAAAAATGGTTATTTATATTAATGTAATAATGAGAAAATACATTTAATTCAGAAAAAGGCGGAATTCAGATGAGGCATTCCTGAATGCCTCCCTGATCATACTTAACCATTACGAAATAGAAGAAATAAGCCTTTAATTTGCAGCTTTTGCATTATCTAGCAGCCTGTGGCAGTTGGCGTCGCAAAGCAACGATTAAATTGCAAACGTCAATTTTATGAATGTTATAATTTATCTAATACAGACAACAAAATGCCTTGATTAGTTTTTTAAAATGAATATCTCAAATAGTTTAATTATTACAGTAACTAGTTTATGTTTGAATCACATTCTGTTAAGTACAAAAATGAATATCGTTACAATTTTAATAAAGTTAACTATGGTGCTATGAATAATTATTTGCTGGAAGTAAATTGGATTAATTTGTGTTGTTTAGATAACGTTGATACTATTGTTGACGAATTTTATAGAATTTTGTTTCAGGCAGTAGACTTGTTTGTGCCAAAATATGTAGTAAAGAGATCAAATTTTCCTGCTTGGTTCAGTTCGGAATTAAAACAGAAATTAATAGCAAAGAAAGTTGCACATAAAAAATATAAAACAACAAATGAACACCAATACTATGCAGAGTTTAGTATTTTAATAAATGAATGTAAGGGACTAACGAATGAATGCTATAGTAGATATATATCAAATGTGGAACAACAAATGGGAGAAAATATCAATACTTTTTGGAAGTTTGCTAGATCAAAAACTCAAAAGGGTACTGATATTCAGGAAACAATTGGATCAAAGTGTCTTGTTGAATAAACTAAGATCTTTTGGCGTAAGAGAACCTTTTTACTCGTGGATATCCTCATACCTTCAGGGAAGAACATTGCAAGTTAGAATGTCTGTGCCACCGGGAAGTCATTTAGGCCCGAAGCTGTTTCAGCTGCTGGTGAACGACATTGGACAGTATTTTAGCTCCAAATATATTTTATTTGCTGACGACTTAAAACTCTATAGAGTTGTCAGATCTGATGAGGATTGTGAGGCACTGCAGAGGGATTTGGATAGTTTGGCAGAATGGTGCTTAAAAAATAACTTTAACCTTAATGTGTCTAAGTGCTCGTACATCATATTTAGTCGCAAAAGAATTGTAAGAAATTTTAAGTACAATATTGGAGGTGCTGAACTGCGGAGGGTAAATGTGGTGAGAGATTTGGGAGTGTGGCTGGATAGTGAACTCCGCTATACGGATCACTATTAAACAATTATTAACAAAAGCAACCGTATGTTAGGTATGATCACAAGAGTTTCGAATGATTTTAATAATTTGTGTGGTTTAAAAATGTTATTTGTAGGTTATGTGCGCTCTGCATTGGAGTATTGTTGCTTAATTTGGAGTCCCTATTACGAGATACATAAAAAACGTTTAGAACTAGTACAAGTAAAATTCTTAAAATACTTGAGGTTCCGAATGGCGCAGGAGGGTTTGTTGCTAAGCTTGGATGAGGTGAGGGCATATCATGGGATAACGAGGCTGGAAGACCGCAGACAATATTTTAAGCTACTCTTCTTTTATAAAGTAATACAAAACATCGTAACATCACCTGACATATTGGGTGGTTTTGATTTTTATATATCACCTAGAAGTTTAAAAATGTCACCACTGTTGTCTTCCAAGCATTATAATACCTTACAGAATATGCCCCTACACAGGATCGTTAAGTCTGTAAATAGTTTCCCTGACTTAGACTTCTTTGGCTTGTCTGTTAGTGCTTTCAGAAGTAGGCTGAGAGGTCTGATTCTGGGAGGATAATGTTAGTGTAAGAAAATATTAGCTATATTTAATTTTAATTTTATGTTTTTTACTTTAGTGTAAGTAAATGTAAGAATGGTGTACCCATTAAGTTAATAAATAAATAAATAAATAAATAAATAAATAAATAAATAAATAAATAAATAAATAAATAAATAAATAAATAAATAAATAAATAAATAAAACCGTTAATTATTAGTACAAATTATTATATTATGATATGATTGACTATATTATTAATAAAAAATACTTATATATTTTTTTCGCTATAAAAGAAAGGGCCATAGAAAAAGAAGACAGAATATAGGTTTTACTCAAATATGTTTGTATGCAGCGTTATACAAAATAAGTGTCTACCAGTGGTAAATTTGTGATTAGTAAAAATACAAATCTGTTTATTTAAATTAGCAAAGAAGTAGCATTTTTTACGCCCTTTAAGACTGAATAATGCAATGCATGATAGTAAAATTATATTTTCTAAAATCAAACGCCTTGTATATTGCATCTCTATTAGAAGGGTATTTCAAATAGTTTTTAAAAACTATATATGATATGTCTATCTTTGGTAGCTTCGGAAATATGGGCATCCAAATCTATAAAATATTTTTTAATTTCCATTATATTTATAGCTTACTTATGTAGATGTAATGGGGGTTAAAAAGTATTTTTTTTAAATTTGGATGTCCATATATTGCTAACAGGCAAAAAATCTGATTATAGATTTGACAACTAAAGATTAAAACCAAAAAATTTTTTTTTCTATTTATTTGTATGATAAAAAAATATAATAAGTTAAGGGAGATGCAAATTGCATGAAGAAATTTTATTCACGCGCTGGCCGAGGAAGAAAAGAAAACTTACCCCGTGTAAGGATACTAAAAGGAGAAAAAGCGACATTTTTTTAACTTTTAAAAAGTTTTAAATGTAAATATTACATAATATATAGATGTAAATAAATAGTAATTATTTAAATAAAAAAACCTAAATTCTATCTACACATTAACATTGCTATTTTATAATATATTGCTTCTTATTATTCTCCTTCACCATTTTGTCCATATGTCACTGCCTTGATCAAAATTAAATCATCAATTTTTTTGTCTGTGCAAAAAGATTAGTGGAAATTCACTAACTATTTTATTAAAAAAAAACATAGTTATAGTTATTTTTGTCCAGTAGCTGTTTTTTTTTCTTCATCGAGCCACGACAATAAGACCTTCTTGAGGTCCATTACAAGTTTTTTTAAATCTTAAGACAGTTACAAAGGCTTAAAGCCTAAATACTAACGTACCGTGGGTATTTTAGGTGATATAAGAGGTAGTTTATTAGCACGGGACTTAAAGACTTGTTGATTTGGAGGGGAGAGAAAACCTTTGCACGCAGCAGGCTTGACAATTTAACCACTCTAGGGATAAAGAGACGATTAATTGGGAACTTTAAAGCCTCTTCAGGTGGACTATTTTCTCGGAAGAGAAGTCGTAAAAATACCTATAAAAAGCGACAGATTCCCTACAGCTTGTCGGTGACTTAAAGCTTTTCTGTAAAAGTCGGATCATTATTAGGGTAATTTTTTTTTTTTTTAAGTTTTATTAAACCAGAGTTTTCTTTAAGAGACAGACTAGTATAGTATACAGGGTGTCCGGAAATGACGATGAAAAATTTTAAGGTACGATTCTACATAAAAAGATATGAAAAAAAGTTCATATTAACATAGGTCCGGAAATGCTTCCAGAGGGAGTTACAGGCTCTTGAAAATGGTTTTATAAAAATGGATTTTGTTTAATTTATTAGGATTTACTTACAATACAGAAATAACTTATTCGTATAAGTTAAAGTAATTGGAGGTCACTTTTTGAAAATATCGGTAACCCATTTAAACCGTGGCGTGGGGAAAAAAGGGGTGAATAGTTATTTAGGGTCAATTTTTTTGCCAGTGTATTTTCGCCATCTTTTAAACAAATTATGTTTCTTTGAACTTTTTAAAAAAGGTTTTGGTGGGCGTATAGTGACAGTTTTGAGTTAAACGGCTTTAATACATATATTTTTTTTAATAATAATGTTTTTAAAAGAAATACCAACAAATCAATAACAAAAAAATCACTTTTATGGCCCCCCCCCTTTTTGGGGGCCTGTAGCCCCCTCGGGGAGGGGGACCTAGGAATAAAAAATTTTTTTATATCTTTTTTTTAAAGAATTTTTTAAAATTTTTTATCGTCATTTCCGGACACCCTGTACATAAATATTTTCTTCCCAAAACCCCCAAAGTCACAAAAAAAATTTTTTTTTAAAAAAAATTTAAAAGGTTTAAAAAAAAATCTCCCCCGTTTTTATAATAAAAAAAAAAAAAAAAAGATAAAAATGTTTTAAATTTGACTTCTAGAATATCCTGTTTTAATTTTAAAATTTTTAAAAAAAACCCCAAAGGCTCATTACCCCCCGCGTATATTTTAAAAATTAAAAAATTTATTAGATAGTTTTTACCCAAACAATTATTTTTGATCTACTTTTCAAACAAAAAGTTTTTACAAATGATTTGAACAATGTAAATAAAAAAAAATTATTTTTTCAAGAACAGAAAATCTTTAAATTTTGTAATCATTTTTAAAAAGGGTTTTGGGGGAATACATACAAAACCGGGAAACCCCTTGCCTCCCAAATTTAAACCCCAAAAAAATTATTTTTTTGGGAAAAAAAAATTTTGAAGGGTATTTAAAAAAAATTTTTGAAGGAGATGCTGAATTTGGGGTTTTTTGGAAAAATTGGGAACCCCTAATATTCTAAAATTGTATGACCCTTTCCGTGCCCAATTTGGGTATTATCATGTTTCCCCTTGGGGGTCAAACTTTTTTATTGGCATCGTTTAACCAAAATTACCCGACCGTCGGTCGAGCACTAAAAACCATTCATTTTTTTTTAAATTATATGGTTTTTTTTTTAAAAAAAGGGTTTTATACTAAACTCCCCCCAAAATTTTAAAGCATAATTTAAAAAATTAAAAAATTTTGGGCCCATTTTTTTTTTTTTAAATGGCCCAAAAAGGGTTTAAAAATTTTTTTTTTATATATTTTTCCCCTATATTCAGTAAAAAAAAAAAGGTTTTAAATAATTTAAAGCAGTTTTTTTTTCCATATTAAAAAAAAGGTTTTTGTAAACAAAAATTTTTTTTTTCGAATTTGGTATAAAATTACAATATTTAATAAGTTATTCCTCCCCTTCCCCCCTTTTTTTTTTTTTCTGTTTCCCCCATCTTCTAGGCATCCCCAAAAATTTGGTTTTCCCCGATGGCATCCTGATCCATGTGATCCCAGATTTGACTTAATACTAAAAAAAAATTCATTAAGGTTTTTGGGGTGGGGGAAAAAATCTAATCCTAGGGGTCCCCATTTTTGATGGTTTTAAAAAGGGTTAAGGCCCCGGACTCCTTGCGGGCCCAAAAGGAAAAGGGCCCCAAATTTTGCCCCCGGGGGGTAATTTTTTTTTGCTCTGGCAACGTGTGGATCATTTTCGTAAATTTAAAAAAAATTTTGGGGGCCAAAAAAGGGGGGGGTATGGCACACAGGGGGTTTTTTAAAAGGGGCCCCCTTTTTAAAACGACGTGTCAAAAAAACTCTCAGAAAAAAACCCAAATTTTCCGGCCCCCTTCCAAACAAATCCCCCAAAAACCCTTTTTCAAACCCCACCTAGCTTACTTTTCCCAAAAACCCTTTTTTCATTGAGCGTATCTTTCCCCCCGGACGTCGAAAACTCCCTACGGCGATCATCACTAAAAAGAAAAAATTTTTTGACCCCCCTCAGTGAAAAATTTCTTGGGGCCCCCCCCCTTTTTCTCCCCAACATCCCTTTTTACAAAATGAAGAGCTGCCTTCGATGGTCTGGGTTTTAAAAGGGGGGCCTTCCCGCTTATGGGAAAATAATTAAATTCCCCGCCAACCTTCTTCGCACTGTATTTTTTAAAATTTGGGTTTTTTTACCGGGGGGAAAAAATTTTTTGAAAATTTAAATTTAAAAAAACCGGGTTAAGGGCCCTTTTAAAACGAAAAAAAACGGTTTTGGAGGGGGTTGTGCCCCCATGGCGTCCTTGTCCAGGGTTTTTCTTTCATTACTGTTGGTCTCGCGAAATCTTTTCCAAAAAGCTCTGGATACAGAAAATTTGGGGGCCTTTTCCAAAATTTGAAGTCTTTGAATTTTGGGCAATCCTTTTTTTCCCCCAAACGTTTTGGGGGACGCCATTCCCGGGCCCAAAGATTTCTAATTTCACGAACGTTTTACCCCTTTTAATTTAAAAATTTTTAAATTTTTCCCCAAAACAAGCGTAAAAAACAAACTACCCCAAAATTTTTTAAAAATGCCCCTTTAAAAATTCGGTTTTTATCATTTTTTTTTATTTTTTAAAAAAACCCCTTTTTTCCCACTTTTTAAAAAAAATTTTCCGAAAATATTCAAAATATATCATGGAAATTTTAAAAAGGGGTCCTTTGGGGGAAAAAAATTTTTTAGGTAATTTTTTTTAAAAATTTTTAAAAATTTTTGGGGTTTAAATTTTTCGGTGCAGTTATTTAGTCTTGTGAGGGGGAAAGGGAAAAAAAAATTTTTTTTTTAAAAATCTCAAGAATATATTTTTAAAAATTTTAAGGGTCGATCAGAGCAAAACTCCCAAAGTTATTGACAAATTAGTCTCCTCTCTTAAAAAATCTTTCCTTATCAAAAATATTAAAACTTTTAACGCGTTTATCTTGAAACTACTTTTTAAAGGACCGTGATCACTGCTATTTAAAAACTACATATTCGATTAAGTTTAAACTTGTCACACATTTTCTTCAGGCAATGAACCTTCCCCCTCCCTCCCCCGTTCCGTTTTAATTTTTTTTTCACTTTAAGGGGGATTTTTACCCCAAAATGGCGAAATTAGTTGTTTTTACTTTAAATAAACCCCAAAAATTTTAAAATGCAAAAAAAATTGAAAACGTTTGGGAAATGTTTTAATGATACTTCGACTAAATTCCAATGGATTTTGATTTCCGAAAGTTTTCAGCTGATTGTGAGAGACAGTTATCACAGCAGCTCGTCTATCTTTAAAGACGCCCTGGGGAAAGCTTCATCTCCGGCTTGTTTATTAATATTGTTTTACAAAAAATTTAAAAAATGTTGCTGAAACCATACTTAATAATGTACAGAAGGTTTAAATAAATTAGCTTAAGCTATATTTCCAAAAAAAAAACTTCTTTTCCCCATTTAAGAAAAGTACGAAGAAAAAATAGTGCCATGTTGTTTAACTTTTTCTAATAAACGAAAGTGTATGGAGATAACAAATTTGTGGTACATATTTTTAATATATGTGTATCTACTTCACTACACTCTAGGACAATCGTCTAAAAATTTCAGACCGGTATAAGAGCTGGATAGATTTATTTTGAATTTTTTTTAGCCTGAGGAGGTACTTGAGTGTTAAGAAGGGGTGGTTCCAAAAGTAGTACCGGTCCAAATATTTTTATGTGGCTTCTTTATAACTCTAGGACGATCGTTCAAAAATTTTAGACCCCTTTGAGGGTTGGATCGATTCATTTTGAATTTTACAGTCCGCGGAGGTACTCAAATGTTGAAAAGGGGTGGTTCCAAGGGTAGTACGGTTCAACTATTTTTATATGGCTTGTGTGCGTCTTTTAGCACTAAATAAATAAACCTTTGTCATTTCTACACAAAAAAAATATTTTTAGTCGATTTTTGTATTTTGGCCCATCTTCGAGTAAAATAATTTTAAAAATTATCGTATTTTCATTCATTAGCTTAAGCTATATTTCCAAAAAAAAAAACTTCTTTTCCCCATTTAAGAAAAGTACGAAGAAAAAATACTGCCATGTTGTTTAACTTTTTCTAATAAACGAAAGTGTATGGAGATAACAAATTTGTGGTACATATTTTTAATATATGTGTATCTTCTTCAATTTTGCACAATATTAAAAAAACAATTTTTTATAAAATAAAGCAGAACCCAATTTTAAAGTCAAACTTTTTACTTAATCAAACTTTTTCAGTTATAATGCTTTTATTACAACAAATTATTTTTGAGCAAATAACACTTTTTACTATTTAATTTTTAACCATAGAATACGCTGCTATTGTTTTATTTTGATATAGTTTTTAAATTTATTTATAACTTCAGAATGGTAATACAATTATCGGCAAGACATAATAAACAGTTTTATTTTATAAGTATTTTTTAAGTAGGTTAACAACTTTTAAAAGAGCCATTAAATTGTGCGTGCACTGTTTTAGAGCCGGTCATCTCAATTGAAAAAATGTCCAGACAATATTTTTTCATAAACAAATTTATTAAAATTTTAAAAAATAGTACAAATAAATTGGAAATCAGACAAACAACAAAGCTTAAATTCGAGTTGGTCAACTCGAATTTGAGCTTTGGTGTTTGTCTGCTTTTCAATTTTTCTGAGATTTTTCAATTTCTTAAAAAAAATCCACTAATTCTACTTCTCTTAAGATGACCAATCAAAGTCGAAACAAGCTAAAAGTGTTTTATTTAGCACAAATTAACTTTCTCGTGGGTGTTTGCACCTATGGTAGGAATTTTTTTTCAGAGGCTTGGTCGATTATGATTTGGAGGCAAAGGCATGTTGAATTTGACTTTTTAAATTCTGCCTTTCCATTTATATTTTCGCCAACGAGGCGAAACTCCACCTTAATACAGTTCAGCTTTCTACCTTTCGAGGTCTTATCAGTTGGGAAAAGAAGCTTAAAAACTGGTGATTTTATTTAACTTTCAAAAAAAATGGTAATATTGTAATAAATAATCAAACACTAAATTAATCTTTAGAAACTAAAAGTACTGTTTAGTAGAGATTTAATCTTGTGTAAAACTGTAAATTTGATAACTATAATATTCGGAGTTTTAAAAAAACAGCAAAAAGTAATTACAAAAACATTTTTTTTTTTGTTATTTAGAACAAATACAAAAGAAAATACATTTTCCCTTATAAATTTGTTTAATCGATTTATTACAGTCAATAGTCGTGGTGTGTGTGGCGTGCCTATGCTTTAATATTGTTCAGAAATTTTTTTAACGATTTCAAAACTAATAAAACGCTATGGTCATTAATAAAAAGAACAATATTTATAAAATTTTAGTACCTTATCTGATGAAAGTAATTATTTTACGGAATAATGTGTGGTTGTGTGCGATTTTACATGTACATTTAAATTAAAAATTAATAATATGACACATCGGCTACAAAGGTTAAATATTGTTTCGGGACATACTTTTTTCTTAAAACTTAAGATGTAAATAACTATTTATATCCGAGAGATTTATTTTAGGGTAGTTAAAAAACATAATTCTGTGGTGATGTATTATGTTTTAATTAACTGATTTTAAAAAAAGGATGTTATCATGTTATCAATTTAACACCATGATACTATTACTCGACTTCAGGAATGCAAATCCATTGGCGTGCCATAAATATCTTAAATCTTAAAATATCAGATTTTTTAGTAGTAATAAGCACCGTTATGGGAGAAAACAGCAATAAAATATTTATTTCTGAAAAAACTTCCAAATTCACAACAATTCATAACAACAAAAAAAATAACAGTCATCAAGTTTCTTTTACACGTCATCGACCTGACTATGACACTCAGTGTCATAGGAGTCGGCTTGTGACACAATTTTAACGTCACCAGAAGGCCGTTCGTTCTTTTCCAGCGTTTGACTGGTGTTTTTCTGTGACGTCACAACCTAGCAGAAAATTTTAGCATCGATATGATTGCCCTGTTTAAAAACATTTATATATTCTTGCATATACCTATATTTCCAATGTGAAATATTAGGTTTTTCAACCAACATTTTTTTTTATTTTCGCATTTGCGAAAATAAAACCCATTGGCTTTTAAAAGTTTCGGAATGCATTCGTACAAAAAAATCTACTTCTTTATGCATTTATAGTTTTTTCATCCTTGCAGGAGTTGCACCAGGGGGTTGCACCCAAAAATCTTAAATGGAACCCTATGTCGATATGTAGCTCATTTTAAAGGCCTTAAAAAAACAAACATTGCTGCAAAAAAGAGGTCTGTAAAGTAACTAGCATCCAAATAAAATGATTTAAATTTATTTAACAATAAATTAATTTATTATCACGTTTAATAAATAATTTTTTACGACATTCTTCTATTATCTCTCTTCAGCACTATTCGTTTATGCGCTTTTTAGTTTGACAGTATCATTGAAAAGGCATTAATAAATTTTGTGATTTTATACGTTTATATATGTTTCGCGCAAATGAAGACAAAGTTATTTTTTTTTTTATGGACAAGCTAATCAAAATAATCATGAGGCAGCAAGATTGTTTAATGACATTTTTCTAGACAGACCTAGTTACGTGAGAAGTGTTGTGCAAAAATGCACCTCAACTTTAAGCTTAAAAGACGCTCCCAAAATCCCGGGCGCCCTCCGTTAAAAAGGTAGCTTCAAATACAGGTTTTGGGGACAATTTCTATTAAACCAAAGCAATTGGTCGCAAGATACTGCCGATGTAGGGACCATAGGAAATCAACAGTGCATGAAATTTTACAAAAGCATAAATTTTATCCCTTTAAAGTTCATCTTGTACAAGAGCTTAGTGAAGATGACCCAGATCGAAGGCTGCAGTTTTGTGAAACTATGGAACATTTAATTGCCATCCCAACCAAACTACCTCTATCGGATATGTTTCAGTGACGAAGTCAGCTTTTTTAATGGTTTAGTTAATCACACAATTGTCGATACTGAATTATCAAAATCCTCGATGGATTGAAGAAGGCCATACACAAAAACCCAAAAAATTAAACGTATGGGCCGGAATTTTCGTAATACGATAATTGGTTCTTTTTTTTTTGAAGGAAGTCTTACAAGACACCGATACTTACAACTTTTAAAGAAGCTATTACACCTGAATTGTAGCTACTATTGAGAATGATGTTTTGTCTCTCCCAATTTTTTAGCGGAATTGGTCCCCTCCCATTGTCTTTAACTGAGCAATACCTAATGAGGAATTTTTT
>JAHBCN010016087.1:0-20077 GCA_019359885.1 Listronotus oregonensis
GGAAAATATAATTTCGATGAAAACTTTAAAATCTTACATATTGAAAACAAAAGCAAAAAATTAAATTTATTGAAACCCTAAATTAATAAACTAAAAAATACTGATACGCTTCTTAATGACCAAGTGGATCTTAGTATTTTCCCCATTGTTAAACCTTTTTATATTGAATGGAAATTCTAATTAAAATTTTACTACCTAGATATTTATCCCAAAAATTTAAAAGTATTTTGTACCTAAATACCTTCGATGAAGCCACTGTGTGGTGAAACATGTCAAGGTTAATAAATAAATTAAAATTGAAAAAATAGTTTTTTTGGTTAACATACTGTGTTAAAATGAATTTCCATCAAGCAACACAATTGCAACCAATTGTTTAACATTTTTATGGACTACTTCAGAAACCAAATATCGCCGTTAAACATCAGGAACAACATTTTGAGGTATATTTGGATTATTAATAAAAGAACATTTAGCCTTAATAAAAAAACAAAGATTTACAGCAAAAAAAAAATGCGTAGAAAAATCTAAGGCTATTGTTGACTTTTTCTACAAGTTATATATAATAATTACCTCATTTCGGTCCACGTCACAAAAAAGGGAAATTATTATTTTTGCTTAGTAAAATTGAATTTCCATTCAAGCATAACCAAAAAAATATGCGAGATTTTTAGACATTCACTGTATATTTTTATTTTCGTTTCCATGGTTTTAAAATATTTTAACAAACACATCACTGATTTTATTTTTGACATAAAATGTAAATGTCATTAAATTTTGTCGAACATTATTCTTTGGCTCATTGTCATCAATATTTGTAAATCACTGTGTCATTATCAGGCTGCAGAATTATCGTTATTATTCATTTAAAATGAATAAAGTGGTAGGTACGCATAACAAACCACATTTTTTAACAAATAACCCTAAATATTTTCTATTATTTGTAGACCTCTAAAAAGTCCGTTCCGAAAAAAAGCCAAAGAGGACAAAAACGAAAATTTGAAAAGGTATCGTCGGTGCCACAAAAATCCAAAAGGATGAAAAGAATAAGGCAAAAATCTCGCAAATCTTCCAGGCATCTAAACGAATATGCTGAATACGAATCCAGCAGAATGGATTTGAAAAGGCCTCATCCCCATCCTCAGATGCAAAGGCTACCTTCAGATAGTTCGGTAATTTATGTTAAAACATACGCCCAAAGGGAAAGTGTCCCCATTATAGACTTAACTCAAAGTTCTCACAGTATCTTGTACACTACCGTAACCACCAAAAGCTTTCCAAGTAACACGTCTCTAAAACTCATCTACAAATCTAATAACTTTAATAATAGATTGCAGAAACATTTAACTACTTCATTGCTTACAATCCCAATAAGAAGGAAAATTGAAAGAATCAATGGCGTTAGCAGTACGTCAAACCTCTCAAGATGCAGCAAAGAGAAATTATCGATTTTAGATGTTCCTCCTGAATATTTTGATGAAGATACTGACGGAAGCGAATATGCTTTTCACGATCTTTCAAAGGCCGATTTGAACGAGGAGGACAAAAGTATGCTGGAATGTATTGCGATGAAAGAAGATGAAGATAATCCGTCTTATAGCTTGGAGAG
Source organism: Listronotus oregonensis (assembly GCA_019359885.1). Taxonomy (NCBI): domain Eukaryota; kingdom Metazoa; phylum Arthropoda; class Insecta; order Coleoptera; family Curculionidae; genus Listronotus; species Listronotus oregonensis. The sequence continues at coordinate 1,607 of JAHBCN010016087.1, forward strand.
TAAGCAGCCTATCGAGAATATGTGCAAAATGTATGGAGTCACATCCGATGATAATTTTGATTAAAGTGTTTTGTATTGTTATTTCTTGAAGAAATTAAAATATTTTAAATTGTTTTAGGTTTTTTTTTACTTTTTTTTCTATGAGAGAGGTATTGTAATCAAGGAAAATTGCAACTTGTTGTTTTTACAGATTTTTACGTTTTACAGGATTGGTTAGTACCGGATATTAGTCCAGAAAACGATTTTTTTTAAATGCTTCAATACTTGAAATTCTGACATAGGTAGCGAATAGTCCAAAGAACAAAATCTATATCATGCCGAAAGGCGCCTTTGCCTTAGGGGTTGTGGCCAAATCATCTAGGGGTGAATTATTTTTTATATTTTGACCACAGAAATCGATAAAAAATGATTTCTAAGCAAAAAATGTTCATATATTTTTTTGTAAAATGCTTATTTTTTAAGTTATTCGCAATTAAAAATCAGAATTTTTCGTCGATAAAATTAACATTTTCAATCGATTTTTTAAAAATAACTCGATGAGTGTGCATTTTATTAAAAAAACCGTAAATAACAAAATTGTAGCTTTAAAAAAACGAATAAAATGGTTTCTTGTAATTGCTGTGGGACCAATACTAGTGATGAGCGAGACCGGTCTTGGTCTTGCGGCTTGGTCTTGGTCTTGCAGCAAGACCAAGACCGAGACCAAGACCAAGACCGCCTTTTTGCTTGCAAGACCAAGACCAAGACCGGGGTATGCAAGACCAAGACCAAGAGCGAGGAGTGCAAGACTACGCAAGACCAAGACCAACCTGCAAGACTCTTGCACTTCTGCGACTTTTTTTTAATATTATAATATTTAGTTTTTATATTTAATATACAGAGGTATTTCATACAGATATGACAAAAAATGTGTTAGAACTGCCAAAAAAGGCGATTATTTAATAAGTAAAAGCTTTCTTTAATTAAATAATAATTAAATGAATCACTTTGTTTTTTATATACAGTTTTCTAACAATGATAAGCGACTAAATTCAGTAACATGTTTAAAAAATAAAAAGATTGTGACTCAATGGTCCGATACAGCTCGATATCTCCGAAACGGTTCTCGACAAAGAAAAAATAGGAGTACAAAAGTTATAGAAGCTGATAATTACTTTCATTTTTTTAATGTTTTTTTAATTATCTAGTGATGCCACTTACAGGATGGTTCAAAAATGTTCACAAAAGAGAAAAAAATATTTTTGTTCCACACTGTAAGAAGTGGCACCATTAGATTGCTTCTTAAAACTAAAATATAAATAATTTCTATTGAATTTGCGGTAGGCTCTAGGTGAAACATTGTAACAAATTTAATTTAAAATAAAACACTCGGTGTAAAGTTTCATTAAGCCAAGAAAACTACCTAAAAGAAGTCAATATAATAAAAACAATAGCTACAAATAATGGATACAGTCCCGCAATCATCAACAAACTGATAAGAAACAAAAAACATAAAAATATTCAAAAGCATTTTTATACACACATTACTTCAAATGATAGTAAGGCTAAAAAATGGTTTGCTATAAATTATGTCTCTGGTATAAGTAATAAAATTAGCAATAATTTTCGCAAATTAGGAATTAATTGTATTTCAGTTAATAAAAATAATTTGGCAAGGGTTTTAGTAAATAACAAAGAAAAAGTCTAAGAATCAACAATTCGGAATATATAAAATATGTTGTAATGAGTGTGACGCAACCTATATAGGGCAAACAGGGCGTTCTTTACAGGATAGAATAAAAGAACACAGAAATTCAATTCTACACAGCAAGAGAAATACCGGTTTTGCGGAACACTGCATAGACAATAATCATTTTTAATAATGGGGATGTAAAGTTATTACATACATTCAGAAGGGTAAACAAATGGATTATTTGGAAATTTTGGCCATTAGAAATCTATAAGCAATAAAGACAACTTAACAAATACTCAAACAGATTTTGTAGGTACGCCCATCTTAGACGCTGCAATCAAAATAATTTAGTGCCATAAAATGTTTACTATAGGCCATCTGTGTAAGTTTAAGATAATTTTATTTTATTTTTAAGCTCATTCTTCTTAAAAAGATCTTTGAAAATGGTCGTGAGACCGAAACACGTGTCAGATCTATCTGAATAAAAATTTGTGAAACTTTACACCGAGTGTTTTATTTTAAATTAAATTTGTTAAAATATAAATGTAAAAGAGATATATTAATAAAAAATATTATTTTCATGTCATATAGGAATAGTTTTTATATAAATGAATTTTAAATATGACTTCCGGTTTTGACGAAAACAATTGAAAAATCATCTACGTTGATATTGTTTCTATATGACAGTTCAACAATTTCCAGCATAAAATACCGGGTGGTGATTTTTTAAATGGATTTTTCGCCATATTTTTTTTTATTTTAGGCTTAATACATGGGAGTTTTCTTGAGTGTCAGTGGATTTTTTGGAAAATTTTAAAATAGAAAATAGTTTCACATTTTACGCCCTTTTTTTTATATTTTTGTATGTTCAGTTTTCACCATTATGAACGGTTTCGGAGATATCGAGCTTTGACACACTATTGAGCCACCTTGTATATGCAGATTGTTTATAAAGTATGTGTGCCAACTTTGTACTGCAAATATTTGACTAATTTAGAGATAAAAAGTTTATATTTTATAAATAACTTTTTTTTTAATCAGAAACCAATATTTACATATAAAAATCATTTTCATGAAAGTTTTACATCTAATTGAAATTAAAGTTTTTTCTGCTCACACAGATACAGATTTGTTTTAATTTTATATGCTTCTTTAAAGAAAATTTTAATAATTCTTATCACTAAAATGTTTCTATGTGCAACTAAATGTATGAAAACAGGTTGTGTCTTAATTAACTAAAATGAAGCGCTATAAATAAATAAACCCCACATTTTAAATATGCTTTTAAATCAAAAAATTCAAATGTAAGCTTAAAATCGGTATATTTTAAATTTTTAATGCAATAAATATAGTCGCCATCTTTATTTATTTTTAAGTATTAAAACATATGTTTTACTCAAGATTACTTACTTTAAATTATTACTACCAAAAAAAAAAGACCAGCAAGACTCTTGCAGCAAGACCAAAGGGCGACCAGACCAAGAGACTCTTTGGTTGCAAGACCAAGACCAAGACCAGGCTTGCAAGACCAAGACCAAGACTAGCCCGGTCTTGGTCTTGGTCTTGCTTTGCTCATCACTAACCAATACAAACCAAGTTGTGGTTTGTTAAAAGTTAGCTGTTATTCATTAAACACAAAATTTCAGAGTTTCAAAGGCAAATAACTCAAAATCTACGTATTTTTCGAGAAAAATAATAATAACTTTTTTGAAATATTTGCAAAGACGTTTCTTAAAAAAAAGAATATATCATAAAAATTGAGTGAGTTATGATTAAAATAAGGTTAGACCAAAATTTTCTAAGTGCAAAAATCTTCGAAAACAACCCCCTAACTACCACGCTACATATAATGAGTCGTAGCCCTTTTTCAATTTTTTTTTGTCTATGTATCATATAAACATTCTAAAATTTTAACCGATTTAAAGTGATTAATTTTGAAAAAAATGAAGCTGCAAGTGAAAGTCAAATTCCAGAATCATAATAAATAATGACCTTTTCTTCAAAATAATTCAAAAATTAAGAAAGATACGTAAAAATTACTTAGGTATTAAATTGTATCTTTTTAAATAATAAACATTTTGCTTATTTAAAATTTACTGTATGGCGGAAACTAGGTAAGATATAAACGTTTAAAATGCGTGTGTATAGACGAGCACTACCTTGTTTCAGCCCTTTAAACTCACACCTTTAAAAAAGTAAAGGTTTTAAACAGTTTTAATATACAGTACATTATAGCTCTTGAAAAAACAAAAAAAAAATGGGTTTTTAAAGAACATTTTATCACAAAAACTGATGGAGTTATGAAAGAAAAAACAATTTTTTTGGATCATTTTAAAAGCGATTCGATGCATTTTTTAAAAAATTCGCTGGTTTTGTACTATTTTTGGCATTGTAGTATTGTCAGGGGTGAATTTTTAAGGATTAGGAAATTTTAAAATTAAATTAGTAATACTTTTGAGCTGTCAGATTTTTTAATTATAACTCTGTGACAACATGTTATTTTTTCTGGAGTAAACAATTTTTTTTTTATATATCATATTAAGGATTGATTTTCAAAGGTTGAAATATATTAAGTAATGTTTTAAAGAATTAAATACTTATTTTTCAATGTAAATAAGCCCAACTTTGTGTGACTAAAAAATAAAAAGCGAGCTTCAGCATAATGGAAGAGAAGGGTAAGCTAAGCCTTATCTCAAATTTTCATACGTAACACTGTTATAATATATTAATTTTTAGGGCAAATGTATTTTTTTAATCATAATAGGGGTTGATTTCAAAGGACTGAAATATTTTAAATAATGTTTTAAAGAAACAAAAAACTACTTTTTGAACTTACTTAGGTCAAATTTTACTGTTAATGTATAGTTTTATAGGTTTTAGCCATAAAGGGTGGTTTTCACCCCTAAAAAATAAAGAGGGCCCATCGGCATAATATAGATTTTAAAGAGGAGGGTAAGTTAAGGTTAATTTCAAATTTTCATGCAAATCTATGCATTATTGCCAGGTTTTGCACTTTTTCTAGCTTCATTTTCTGGTCTATATCCCAAATTCGAGCCTCATTATTACGATCTGGAAAACTTAAAAAGATACGAGGTCGGTTAACTAGAGGCAAAGTTGCGTAATTTAGATGCTGATCAAAATGCCACCCTAAAAGTTTAAAAATTTCGAATACTTCCGAAGCCTTAAAAAAAACAAATATTCGCGATTTCATTTTAATTTTTTTATGATTCTATTTAAATATATATAATAAAATAAATTTTACATTCTCATTGTTACATTTTCTATTCTACAAAACAGTGCTATCAGATTAACATACCGACGTTTCGTCATTGAGCTGCCATCATCAACTTTTTTTTAATACGGATTTTTTATTACGGATTTTAACAGGTTAGTTGTGGTTAGTCTAGTATCATTTTGATTTTCCTACCAAAAATCTATTATCTGTCTCTCTCTAACACATGATTTCTTATGGAAATTGCCATTATGGTAATTGTCTCGAAAGTTGCCTCCTCTCCGATATTGACCAAATATGGTTACGGGTGTTTGTTGGGGCGCTGATTACGAACCTAAGAAAATATTTTTCCGGCAACGTTTTCTTTTCGAAATATTTATCATCAAAGTTAAAAATCAAACTTACCTTATTTTCACTACATTTCCCCTTCTTTTTGTATACAATTCTTGATTTTTGCACTAAAGTGGCACACAATATTTTATAAACACCTTTTAAAACCCTTTAACACCTTAAAATTTTTATTTATTCTACACCTTTTTTCCATTAAATTGCGAAGTTTCAAGTTTAACTTATAAGCCATATTTGCTAATAAAATCCCTAGTGTATACATGGTGGCGGCCACGTTGCGGCGTGTGAAAAACGCGCCCCAAAAAACCCCCGTATACCAAATTTGGTCAAAATAGGAGAGGAGGCAACTTTCGAGACAATTACTTCAAAATAAAAAATCCAGGACCGTATTTAAGAAAACAAAGTTGATGATGGCAGCTTAAAGACAAAACGTCGATGTGTAAATTAAATAACACTGCCTTATAGAACAGAAAAAGTAGCAATGGGAATGTAAAATTTATTATGTTACATCTATTCAAATAGAGTCATAAGAAAATAAAAATAAAATCGTAAAATTGGGTTTATTCCAAAAGTCTTTGATAGTATTCGAAATTTTTAAACTTCTAAAGGTTTTAATCAGCATTAAATTGGGGCATTTAACCGACCTTGTTTCTCTTCAGGTTTCTGAGATCCCAATGATGAGGTTCGAATTTAAAAAAACCCTGTACAAAAAACAAAAAGGGCAAAAAAATTTTTTTTGTTAATCCATTAGGCTCATCTGGGGACCTACATCTTTGACCACATTTTTACAAAACATGGGAGATATTTAAATGTTTTAAGTTTGTAACAAACGTATTTGTAAGGAACAACATGATAAAAACAATAGTGTAATAGTAGTAATAACAATTTATTGTAAACTTCATTCGTTTATTTTCATATTTAATAGATATTACAAAAACGAAAACATTTAACATTTCATATCTATCGTAGCTGAAGTCTTAAAAATTAATTTTTAATATTAATTGGTGTTCTGTACTTTATTATTACTTAACATGGATGATATACAACAGTAATATTTTTTATAAGCAAATATAATATATTAAAACGTAGTTTCTAGAAACTTAACTTACAACAAAATCTAAAAAGTCTATTAAAATTTGCTAGAAAGAAAGTTATAAAAGGAACAAATTAAGTTTTGTCAATTACCATCACTTTTCTTATACAGGGTGTGGCAGTATATGCGGGCAATCTCTCGGAATTTAATAGAAAACCTAAAAATATTATGAGAAGTTCCAATAAACTTTTTTTCTATGACCCTTCCCTACGGAGATACAGGTACATAACGGACGCCCCTGGAAATCGTTTTTGTTAAAATAACTTTTAAAATACTAGGCGTAATTTAATACATATTTTTTAATATGATGGTTACTAGATAAGTATTTTTAAAAGGAATCCATTAAATCATATTTGGCTTATTTAGTTTGCCAGGGACGGACTAGCTCTGACACAATAATGGCAATTTTTTTTAACATCCTGTATGATAAAGGCTTAACAATATTATTTTTGAATAGCTTTAACCTTAAACTAAAAAAGGTATTCTTGATTGACATCGATAAAATCAACTGTTTACGAGAAATAAAATATTATGGTTGGTAATTTTTTTTACATTATACAGGGCGTTTTCTAATTGTACCTCAATATTTGGGGAAGTAATTTTTGGGTCCATTTTAAGAAAAAAACTTCATATGAACGTATGTTCTAAACGTCTTAACTTTTAAGATACAGGGTGGCAAAATTTTCAAAAATAAATTATTTATTATTAATATATCTGTTATACCACTTTTGATATTAAAATAAAATTTGGCATACATGTACGATGTATCCAGAAGCATTATTTAGTGTACCACATTTTTTTATTTTCACCAGTGGCGTTCGTACAGAATTTAAGCTGCCTATTTTGGAAAATAAAAAAAATATGGTACACTTAAAAATGCTTCTTGATACATAGTACATGTATGCCAGTGGTATTACAGATATTAGTAATAAATGATTCTAGTTTAAAAAATTTACCACCCTGTATCTCAAAAGTTAAAACGTTTAGGACATACATTCATATGAAGTTTTATTCTTAAAATGATCTAGTGATGAGCAAAGCAAGACCAAGACCAAGACCGGGCTAGTCTTGGTCTTGGTCTTGCAAGTCTGGTCTTGGTCTTGGTCTTGCAAGCCCAAAGAAGGTCTTGTTTTCTTGCACCCGTCTTGTCTTGTCTTGCTGCAAGAGTCTTGCTGGTCTTGTTTTTTTTTGGTAGTAATAGTTTAAACTAAGACAATCTTAAATAATATATATATATATATATATATATATATATATATATATATATATATATATATATATATATATATATATATATATATATATATATATATATATATATATATATATATATATATATATATATATATATATATATATATTTTTAATACTTACAAATAAATAAAGATGGAGACTATATTTTTTTGCTTTAAAATTTTAAAATATACCAATTTTAACCTTACATGTACATTTAAATTATTTGATTAAAAAGGATATTTAAATGTGGGTTTATTTATTTATAGCGCTTATTTAGTGATAGGAAATATTTAAATTTTCTTTGAAGAAGCATATGAAATTACAATACTAAGTACTCTGAGGGCAGAAAAAAAACTTTTAATTTCAACCAGATATAAAATTTCCATGAAAATGATTCTGATATGTAAACATTGGTTTCTAATTAAAAAAAAAGGTATTTAGGAAGCTTTTCAGTTCAAATAAACTTTCATGTTAATTAGTCAAACATTTGCCGTACAAAGTTTGTACAAATACTTTATAAACATTCTGCATATACAAGGTGGCTCGATAGTGCGACAAAGATCGATATATCCGAAACCGTTCATAATGGTAACTGAATATACAAAAATTATAGAAAAAGGGCGTAAAATGTAAAATTATTTTCTATTTCAGAATTTTCTAAAAATCCACTACCACTCAAGAAAACTTCCTTATTTTTAGCTTTTAACCTAAAATAGAAAAAATATAGCAAAAAAAAATCGCTTTCCTGTATATTATGCTGGAAATTCTTAAACATATAGGTACAATGTCGACGTAGATGGTTTTTATATATCATTTTCGGTTTTGACAAAAATGACGTCATCATTATACTTTTGGCATTGTTTTGACTTTTCCGTCTAAACCGGAAGTGAAATTTAAAATTGTAAAAAATTAAAAAAGTATTCCTACATAAAATGACAAATATATTTTTTATTAAACCATCACTTTTACATTTATATCTTAGTTTAAGGAGCAATCTAATGATGCCACTTCTTACAGTGTGGCACAAAAATAATGTTTTTCTGGATTTTGGAAATTTTTGATCCAGTAAGTTTCATCCCTAGATACCCAATTAAAAAAAACTTTAGGAATAGGTAAGTAATTTTCAGCTTCTATAACTTTTGTACTCTTAGTTTTTCTCTGTCGTAAACGGTTTTGAAAATATCGAGCTTTGTCGGACCATTGAGTCACAATCTTATTATTTTTGAAACATGTTACTGAATCTACTAGTTATCGTTTTAAGATAATTTTATTAAAAAACAAAGTGATCGATTTAATTATTATTTTATTAAAAAACCTGTTACTCATAAAATAATCGCATTTTTAGGCAGGTCTCGACACATTTTTGTCATGTCTGTATGAAATACCTCTGTATATTGAATATAAAAATTGAATAAGTGCAAGAGTCTTGCAGGTCGGTCTTGGTCTTGCGTAGTCTTGCACCCTCTCGGTCTTGTTGGGCTTGGTCTTGGTCTTGGCAAGACCAAGACCAAGACCGCAAGACCAAGACCGGTCTCGCTCATCACTAAAATGATCCCAAAAATTGCCTCCTTTAATATTGACGTACAATTAGAAAACACCCTGTATAATGTAAAAAAAATTACCAAACATGATATTTTATTTCTCGTAAACAGTTTATTTTATCGATGTCAATAAAAATACCTTTTTTTTTAGTTTAAGGTTAAAGCTATACAAAAATTATATTGTTAAGCCTTTATTATAAAGGGTGTTAAAAAATTGCTATTATTGTGTCAGAGCTAGTCCGTCCCTGGCTAAACTAAATAAGCCATATATGATTTAATGGGTATATTTTAAGAAGACTAATCTAGTTACTATTATATTAAAGAAATATTAAATTACGCCTAGTATTTTAAAAGTTATTAAAAAAAACGATTTCCAAGGTGGTCCGTTATGTACCTGTATCTCCGTAGGGAAGGCTCGTAGGAAAAAAGTTTATGGGAACTTGTCATAATATTTTTGGGTTTTCTATTAGATTTCGAGAGATTGCCCACATATTTTGGAACACCCTATATACTTCTTACATTCTAGGAAGTAGTACCTTCCAAAAGCAAATAAATTAAATAGGTAATGGTTAATTATGAAAATCCGTTAACATTACTTTTCAAATATTGTTACATTTTGAGATGTCAAGAAAAATTTAAAATCCTACAAAATTATTTAAAGGATAACTAACAATATAGAAATAGATATATAAATATATTAAAATTAACCGTGATCACATCTCAAAAACTTTATTCTATAAAAAAAAATTTGGAGCTTTATCTAGCTTTCACTGTCAAACACATAACAAAAGAAACCCTGGTATAGGCTTAGTTTCTTAACCCTTATATACAGGGTGTCTGGAAAAATGTGAAAAAGCTCCCAAATGAAAAAAAAACACGCAAAAAAAACCAAAATTCACATAACTTTTTTTTAAAAATCTCTTTTCCTAAATTTGCTTCCAAAAACATTGATATTTTTGGGGTTTTTATGTCATCATTAAGGGAATTATAACATTTACAACAATTAAAATAAAAATGTTTTTTGGGATGTTGCTGTCCCATGCCTGTCCCGGGAAACCCAAAAAAGCTCCATTTCTAGTGTTGTGATCGTGTTGATACCATTAGTTACAAATAAGTTCTATTTCTGTAAACATAAATGCACATTCCAAAATATAGGTTGAAAAAAAGTAAAATTTTTTTAAAGTCTTAAAAGGTTAGACATTTTCTCGATTTTTAAACCACTGATTATCCCAACTGGGACTTTTGAAGAAAAAAACCCCATTAACCTGAGCACCCCCACCATAACAAAAAAAACCCATATTGAAATGGCTAGAAAATAGAAAAAAAGAGTAAAAAAGGGTGTCTCTACTGCAATGTTGGGACATGAAATTTAAAGCATAACAAGCACTATAATTTTACAGAGAAAATCTATATGCAGTTCCACTGCAACTTAAAATCCCGATTCAAACCTGACATTTTAGTGGTTTCACTACAATTAATAGGCTTGCCGTATTTTCAAAAAGTGTAAATTTATCTAAATTGGGCCGCCTTGATAGAGTTACAAAAAAGCTGTGGTTTTGCTTGTATTTAAATTAAGAAAATTTTTTTGACCACAAAATAATTTTACGTATACGTTTTCCCCCCTAATTTTTAACTTACTAAGGGGGGTTTTTTTTAATTAAAATATTAGTATCGTCAGCTAACCCAAATGTTTATATTTAATTTTGAAAAAAATTTTGAATAAATCAAATGAGTAGAGGACCCAATATAGATCCCTGTGGTACTCCTCGGGAATACGACCCTTTACTCTTTGCCCGATTTAGCCTCAAACTGAAAACGATTTTCCAGATAACTCTTCAAAAAAATTTTATGGAACCCCCCCAAACCCCCTACCGATACAACTTTTCCAACAATAAATCGGGTGTACACAATCAAAAGCGCGCGAGAAATCCACAAAAAATCCCAAAACACAAAAACCACTCTCCAATGCCCAACAGTCCACTTTTGAAATGCAATATGTGTTTCAGTACCTTTATCCCCAGTAAAACCTGTCATAATTGATAGTAACTTGTTATTTGTCAAAAACTTGTTAACGTGTTTTTATTGGTAATTCAAATATCTTAGAGATAGGCGAAAGTAGACTTATACCCCTGTAATTAGTATATAAATTAGAATCCCCCAAATTGGTATGACAGTAGCTAATTTTAGTCCATCTGGAAAAATTCCGTTTTCCATTGATAAGTTATCGAGAAAAACAAGAATAGGAGAAATTATTTTTTACATTTTTTAAAAATTGTTTATATATTATCCACCGCAGGCATTGGAATTCTTTAAATTGTCTATGAAAATATGCAAGTCCTCCACCAATAGGCAACATAAAAAATTTCCAAAGAAGGTACATTACGCGACAAAAAATCATAGTCAATCTGATATGGACAGGGTTACCATCACACCAGCAAATTAATGTTAAAATTTTTAACTACTGCATCGGACAGCCTCACACCATTGTCCAAAATTTCTACTCCTTTTTTGTTACATCTATTTTTTGCAATTTATTTATGACCGACCAAACAGCCCTTGATTTATTTTGTGCATTATTTATTAGATCATCGTGATATTTATTTCTAGATAATTCTTTAACATAACATGCAGATCAAGGTTTCAGAGCTGCCAACTGATTCTGCGCAAACAAATTAAAAGTGAACGAGAATAAAACGTGTCAAATGATATTTTCTTTATATGATTTTTCAAATGCGAATAATCCGGTAAATGTTAGGTTTTTGAGTGTTCTTATGAATCCTGAATTACATATAGAACAACTAACTACAAGGTTAACAAGAGCTTTTTTTAATAAGAAATCTAGTGGGCAAATTCTCTAATTCAGTGATAAAAACACTTTATTATGCACTGTTTAAAAGTACTTGCACCTATGTTATTCTTAGGGTCACTTATGTCATAACAGCCGTCTTTTTGACTTACAACGCCGGGTTTTAAGAGTAATGCTGGGGCTTAGTTTTCGAGATGATGTAATGATATATTTTTATAACCAAAAAATATGAACTCTTCCGTGTTTATATATTTTGTATGCCCTTCTACATGTTAAATCAAAGTTAAATGAATGAGGAAGAAGAAATTTACAATAACCTTTTACAAGAGTAGAGAGAAATCGTAATGCACTAAACTACTATGGTTCAATTTTTTTTAATCACCTGCCTGAAAAATTAAAAGATTTGCCCTTGAAACTCTATAAGGTCAAAATAAAGCAGGTCCTGCTAAGTAGTGCTCGCTATTGTTTTGACGAGTTCTGTGAACTGTTTAAGTAACCAGTGTAGTTGTCTTTGTGTTGGATTTTATGTTTATTTCTACATATAGTATTTTACTTACATAGTAATTTTACTTTGTCAATGTATTTGATTATATGTGACGTATGTAAAACCGTTAATGTGGTTGTTAACATGAATTAAGTCATTATTATTATAAAAACGGTTAGGATTACGGACATAAATAAAGAGTACTTGATTTTTAGTCAATAGTAAAAGGTTTGTAAAAAACGTTGTTGAATCAACACAGGGCATAAAAAAGGAGGAGATGAGTTCCTGCAGCTGTATATAATTCAGAACTCTTTCTTTGATAGTAATTTAAAGAATATTGATGCCATTAGCCGTTACTATGTGGTAATTAATCATCATAAAGCACACTGATAAATAAAAGTACTATGTTTTTTACCACTAAAATTTTAGTGGTAAAAAACATAGTAGTTTTATTTATCAGTGTTCTTCAATTTAAAGAATCTTATTTGATATAACATCCTATTAAAATAAAATTTAAATATACCTAATGGTTTAATAATTATGTCCAAAAACTTTGATTTCATTGGAGCTCTTTGGAAGCCAGTATCTGCTGCTTTGTAGCCCTTATTGTTTTATAAATACCAAAATAAGTCAAACATATTTCATCAGGTATAAATAATAATTTTTAAAAATCAGACACAAATTCAATATCATCGTTAAATTAAAAAAGTAACTGATTTTTTTATTTTAACCCAAATAGCCAAAAGTTTAATTGATAATTTTTTTATTTTTATTGCAAATATCTTAAAATAAATATAATAAAAGGATTAAATAAACAAATGTAAATGTGGTGTATCATACTTTTGTGAATTATGTTTTAAAACAAATATTTTAAATTGTGATATTGTTGCATTGTTTCTACCTAACATTAATAAAATAATAATGGTATTTGACAAAACTACACATTTGCAGTATCTACAACAACAGAAAACATCCTTTAAGTTTCACAAGAAAAACACTTATTACAAATTTAGGAAGACTTTCTCTCACAAAAAGATAATCTTGGAAAACATATATGTATTAGTAACACCTAAAGTTTTTCTTATTATAGATAGTTAAAAATTAGTTAATATGTATGTAGAAAAGCTTTGCTTCTTAAACTAATACAGGGTGACCTAGAAAAACTTAATAGCTATAATATTAAAATCAGCAAAAGTGTAACAAAAAGATTTGTAAATAATTAAAAATAAATTCATTATTTGTTGAAATCAAAGTAACAAGTAAGAACTATTATTATTTCAAGGTTACTGGTGGATAGTTTTTCCGATACTTTAGTAGTGTGGTAAGAAAAGTGCCAGTTAAAAAATTGAAAATAAGGACTTTATGAATTATTTTTTTCTAATAAAAATGTATTTATAGCTAAAAGGTTTTTTCTAGGATACCCCATAGGAATTTTTAACATTTAAATTCAGATTGTCTGTTTTGCGTTTTTAGCGTAGCTTCTATTGAAATTTTCTAATAAAAAAGTTTATAGTATGTGTTTTTGTATTTGACCTCAGGTTTAACTTACTAGGCAGGTACACAGAATGTTTAAAAAAGTTACGGCAATATTTAAGCAGGTAATTTCGTTGAATATTTTATAAAAAAAAGTTCCTTTAAACATAGATACAGAAATGTATTTTTCCAAGATACACGGTGTTACTTTTTTTTAAATAAGGTTTTTTTGGAACATAATTTGAATATTTTGTAGTCAATTTCTTTGAAATTTGATAGCGTTGTTATTAGTAATAAAAGACTCTAACTAAATTCAAATTTTTAAGTTCATTGGCGTCAGAAAGAGGCGGTAACAAAAAGGTTTTTATCTTTTAACTCGTAAACGAAGCTAAATACGACAAATATTAAAGAAACAAAAAATTTTTATTTTAAGTTAGTTTGTCTTAAAATATATAGAAATTTATTTAAATTTAGGGACTTATATTTTCTTTCCATAAATTTGGTTCAGTTGCCTTCCCTCATGCCAATAGACCTACGGCCGAGTGATGATCGCGTTAAAATTTAGCGTTTAGTTTTAACAAAACGTCATTGTCATTTTTCAATGATTTTAGTAGCAACCTGTAATCAATTTTGTTAAACATTCTAAACCGTTTCCTGAAATTGTTAAAAGTAAATGGTTTAGAATGTTTAACAAATGTCGATTTTCAGGTTGTGTTCTAAAATCATTAAATAAAATTAAATGACGTTTTTAAACATTCTAAATCTAAGTCCATTGCTAAATTTAACAACGCGATCATCACTCCCTAATACAAATCTTGTTAGAACCCCTTATTACTACAAACAATGCTACCAAATTAAAAAAAAAGACTCTTAAAAGATATTTAAAAAAATAACACCCTGTCTTAAAAAATTTTAAGGGCATAAGTTAATAAAAACATTTTATAAAATGACCCGTTAAATCGCTCCCTTAAATATTAATTAATAAAGTGAAAAATATTAATTGTTAAAAAATAATTACCAACATCATATACATACCCTAAGTATTCGTAAATTAAGGCTCTTAAAAAATAATGTTTAATAAACAACTTATTTAGAAGATCATGCCTCTTTTAATTTTATCGTAACAAAGGTAAAGTAAAACAATTTTTAAGTTTGCGGATCGAATAGAATCGTCAATATGCTTAAAAGTTGTTGAATTAAACCTATTTAAGATTAACAATGTGATATTATTATCAAATGATTTATATAATTTTATTAAAATGTTAGGTTTATCGAAAAAAACCAATTGGCTGTTAAGTTTTACCTTTAAAAGAACTTTAATACAAATTTAATTTAAAATGTGGTGTATAATATATTGCAATATATATGGGTAAATAATTGCTTGATCTACTCGTTTCTTATGCTCTAGCCAATAAGCTAACATTATTTGATGTCAACTATTGCTAAAAGTATAGTTAAAAAAAATATTAAGTTAACATAACTAACCATTTTTTTTAGGAAACAAAAAAATTGTATGCACTACAATAAGAGGTCAAATACATTTTTTGTTATATAACTTTTAAAATGCATAGTGTAACATTGTTTCTAACTTTTACTGTCACAACCTTTTTTATTGATTTTTTTTAGTTCATTTGAAGCTTAAAAAAGTTTTGACCGCATTTTTACGTCTGGTTGCAAAGCATTTATGTGTAAGATATTTGTACAGGATGGCACATTTTCGTTATATTTACGGGGTATTGAGAAAACCATAAGAGATAGAGCAATTCCGTTTTTACATTTTTTGGGACGGATTTTTAAAATAAATTTTTATGTGCTAAAATTTAAAGGCTTACTTGATTTATTTTGGAGATACAGAACGTTTTTTATTTTTTGTCGATTTTACAGGGATCCTGTATGTTGGTTACCATTAGAGATAGAAAAAAAATTAATGACAGTATTTGTTACATATATTCTAGTAATGTACTGGTTTTTTCTCAACAAGTTAAGCTTTTAAAGTTATTACTCAAACTTTTTTTTAATGAAACACCCTATACAGAGTGCACAGATTTGAGTGCATGCATGGGGATCTCGGAAACCGTAAGAGATACGAAGTCGGTTAAATTATGGCAAAGTTGTGTATTTTCGTAACTAACCATGTCCACTTTAGAAAGTTACAAAATTCCGAGTACTTCCGGAGATATCCGGAAAAAACTGATATTTGCCGATTTCGTTTTTATTTTTTTCTGACATAATTAAAAGATATGGAAAAACAAAAGGCACTTTCTCATGGCACCCTTTTAAGCTCTACAAAACAGCGTTGAGAGATTTTCCGCACGACGTTTCGTTTTCGTTAAACCATCATCAACTTTATTTTTTTAAATACTGTCCTGGGTTTTTTATTTAATTTTTTAAACCCCTTATTATCCCATTTACAAAAATGTATAACACTTAATATTTATTAACAAATATGGAACGCCCCTATAAGAAATGATGTGCGGTCCTTGTCTAACTCGTTGTTTCTTATGGAAAATATGTTTATTTAACAGAAAAATATTAATTGTTATACATCATTGTAATTGGGATAATAACTGCTTTAAAAAAATGCAATAAAAATTGAATGTATTTAAAAAAATAAAGTTATGATTTTAAAAACCGTCGTGCAAAATTCTTAACCACTTTTTTAAAACTAAAATCCGTAAGAAAGTTTTTTTTTTTTTCCTATCTCTTAAACAACTGAAAAAATAAAAATACATCGGCAAATTTGTTTTTCAGATATCTCGGGAATCTCAATTTTAACTTTCTAAAAACTTTTTTAGGCCCAAAAAGCGAACTTTGAAACAACCACTTCTTTTTTCGGTTTCCAAACCCCATGCTGACTCAGTGGGCACCCTTTTTTTTTTACCAGTTGACTGTAAACAACCATTTTTGCAGTTTTTTTTTCATTATCCAAAAACTAATAAAACTGTGTAGGGGTGGGTTAAAATTAGGTTTAATTCTTTTGTCAAAAATCTTAATAATTAATAACGTAAATTACAAATAATTGTAAACACCAAACTATTTTTAATTAAATCTCAATTAATATTAAATTTAACTTTACTTTATCCTACAATATTTAAAATATTATAAATGACTTCAAATATTTTTTACAAACAATTTAAAAAAAAAAACCTAAAACTTAAGGTAAAGATGAGATTTTTATTACTATTGACTACAAAATATTGCTATTTACAGTTTTTCTCTATCTCTAATAATACTCAAGATACAGGAGCCTCGTAAAATTGACAAAAAATCATAACCGCTTTATTTCTCAAAAATGAATTAAGTAAGTCTTAAAAGTTTAAAACATTTAACTTTGTTTTAAAAATTTGTCTTAAAATTGTACAAACAAAATTAATCTATTTCTTACGGTTTTCTCCACATCCAGTGAAGACATCCCGAATGCGCCAACCTGTACATGATTGTGATTTATTGTAAAACCTATTTAGTATAGTTCGTCTTTTTTATCCATTTATTACCCTCAAGAGAAGAGAATAGGAAAGGAAAGAGAAAGCACTAGTCCACGACATAATATGTTAATTTTAATAGAAGCATAGATTTTTGAATAATCATTTATTTATCGTAAATCCTAAAGTCTTTAAACTTTGTTTTGACAAATTATTAAACAACTTTGTAATTTTAATTATTGATGCATATAGAATATGAAATTTTAGATTTAATTTAAAAGTTCAGAATATTTTGACAAAAAGGTACCTATGATTTATTTTCATTTAAATCCTGTTAAGGACACACATAAACTTGCAATTCGAGGTAAAAATTGGTGGTCTTAAAATTACTGAAACTATTATTATGATAATCAATAATTGACTTTTTTTCTGTACTAGTAATATTTAACAAAGATCGAAGAAATGTAACAATTATTATTTACCTATATATTATGTTTCAAATTGAAATTCGAAATACCCAAAGGGTTTAAGCCCCTTTTTAAAAAAATGCTACTTTTTACACTATTTAAAAAAATTTTTTTAACATTAAAATTACAATTTACAACTTATCCTATTTTACATTTTTGTGATTGAGAACCTTGTATTTCTTTTGGTTTTTTGGAAGAACCATTTTTACATATTAAAGGGCATTTTTAAGTGCCGAACTTCTTTTAACATACAATATTTACAATAAAAATGTCGATATCTTGGAAATCATTATTGTGAAACGGGGTTTTAAAATTGGGATTTTTGTTTAAAAAAGGTAACAATTCTATTTAAAAATTTTTAAGTACGTAAACGTGTATTATGTAAATACAACTTGTGATTTAATTATTAATTTTGAGCTCATCCGGCATACCATTAGAAAATCACATCAAAGTTCACGAGTTGACAGTAAAGCTGTATCAGTTTGGTGGTGCAATTGCCAATGGATTTTAAAGTCTTGAGGTTTTACAAAAAAATTTTCTTGTATCCTCCATAACTTTGAGGATATCCCCTGAAGCAGCCTGTACTCTCGAGAGTGCAAACAAGCGTCAAAGAAAAAAAAATCCCTTTTCTCTCCTCAACGAAAAAAACTTAATCAATCAGCATACAGAGCAAGGTATGTACCTCTTCTATCGATCA
>JAHBCN010016088.1:0-20002 GCA_019359885.1 Listronotus oregonensis
ATATATAAATTTTTAAAATTTTTAAATTTTTAAATTTAAAAATTTTTAAAAAAAAAAAAAAAAAAAAAAAAGGCCAACACACCCCCATTCACATCAGGTGTCTGGTTCTCACACGTGCTCCGGGGGAATCCCTTCCGCTGCCTGATCGAGTTACAAGACACTCCCATCCCCCCAGATTCATTCATTTCATTCGAAATCTTCCCTTTGTTATCTCTTGAAAACCCCCAAAGAAAAAAGGGGACTTTCAGTATATCAATGGGATTTTTTTTAATCAGGAGGATCTCTCTGGGAAAAATTTTCGTTGGGCGTGTTGGAAAACAGACACCAATTTTCCGGTCTATTTTCGTCTTCAAAGCTACATATTATTCCGTTCATTCGGGCCCCCAAAAAAACGGGTCTGATAAAGTATTAGTGGCACGGGAAAGTAAATCATTAAAAGAAGGAAAGGAAAAAAAAATATTTTCTCCCAGTGACTAGTAAAGTTCGCAGCATATGGGATTTTTTTAAATTAATAGTTTTTTGAAATTTTTTTTTTTGGCATAATTTTTCCAAAACCCACAATAGTGTTTCTAAATATATTTATTTTTTTTCTAAATGTAACTCTAAGTCCATAGGCATAATTTCAGATTTATAAAGTAATTTTAACTTTTGTTCTTTTTTTGTAAATTGCACCACTGTTGGAATAAGACCTAAATAAAATTTATTTTTTAAATACTTTTTCCAGCCCCCAATTCTTGATAAAATAAAGTAAACAAACCTTGTTTGGCATTAATTTGATCCAAGGGCAAGGCGAGAAAGTTCTTGTCAACACTTTGGACAGGCAAGTTGATTAAACACTGAATAACATCCCCCCGGAAATAATAACTTTTTCATTGTTTATGGATTGACCAAAATAACATTTTTATAAACCATATTTTTATTTTTTAAAAATTTTTAAACCAAAACTATTTTTGTTTATTATCAAGTAAAACAGATATTTTTAAATTTAGATGCTCTTTGATTGCTTTGTTGAGCCTTTTTTAAAATGTTATTAAAAACAACCTA
The DNA here is from genome assembly GCA_019359885.1 of Listronotus oregonensis. NCBI lineage: Eukaryota > Metazoa > Arthropoda > Insecta > Coleoptera > Curculionidae > Listronotus > Listronotus oregonensis. The sequence goes on from JAHBCN010016088.1 coordinate 1,045, forward strand.
TAGAAAAAGATTAAATGACATGATCCCTACAAACCTGATTTAATATAATTTTTTATCAAACGAATAAAACTGTCCAAACAACCTTTTGCCGGTGAAACGGATCTTGGAATTCATATCAAAAATGTTTATATTTAAATCAAGTTCCTATATTAACACAAAAACCATATTTTTTTAAAAAATTTTATTAATTTTTATTTAATTTCCTATTTTGATTTTAGATTTTTGTTTACGTTTTCCCCAAAAAAAAACAAACGTACTATACCAAACACCCTGCCTAAAAACTGGCGGTTAATTCTAGTCCTTGAGTTCGTTGTTCCAGACATATTTTTTTTTAAAGTAGTCCCATTATTAATATGTGTTTTTCTATAAAATTTAAATTGAGCTATTAAAATTTGGGCACATGTGGTACAAAGTTTATTTGTTTTTAACTATGGATGACAATTGCTTGTTTATTGTCAAAGTGACCTCTCCGTTTCCTTTCGATTTCACAACTTTTTTCATCAAAGCATAAAAGCTAAAAGTTAGCATGGATCTAGATGCAGACGATCTAGAAATGATGAAAAATTTTTAAGAAAAATCTTAAATGAAGTAAAAAGGAATAAAAGATTTGCTACCCGAAAAATCAAAGAAAAACTACAAGAAATAATACGATAATACAAATGAAGCTTCCAAATGGGCAAAAAAAATGTTAAAAAAGAAGAAGTTTGTAATATATTTTTTTCAAAGCTTTCGACATCATCTCACCACCTACTTTCTGGTCAAGGTATTTTATGCTAAAAACAATTCTTAAGCTAAAGACAAATGTTGATATAGGCAAATTTTTCAAACTAATTGCGTTTTTTAAGAAGAAGATGGTCGGGGATAGATCTAAAAAAGAAAAAATATAAGCCAATAATTTAATTAAACACGCATAATAAATTCTAAATCCCAATTTTTGGGTTTGTCTTTTAAATTCCCCAAATTTTTGGCTAGAAACTTAGCCCTTCTATAACTAAATATAGGTTTTTTTTAGAAATTTATGTCGATAAAAAACTAAATTTTAAAAAAACATACAGAAAAATAATGTACTAAGCTTGCACCTAATTGTTATGCTCTTAGAGTACCCTCTCATAAATTATAAAACAATTCCATTTAAAAACCCATTTTGCTTTAAATGTTTTTATAGTTCTTATTTTTGGAAATTTTATCATATTTATTTATCTATGTTTTTATTACAAAAAACAGTTTTTTTGTAAAATAAATAAAAAGACTCATAAACCCTTATTTATTCGAAAAATTTTAAAACACTTTTATAATATTTTGCATTATCTTTAATAATACAGAAAATATTGGTTTAATAATCTAAAAAAATTTTTCGAAAATACTAACAAATTCTTAACTTATCTTTTATGTTTTTCTTTAATAAAAAAAAAATTTATGACAAAAAAAGGTTTAGTTATTTTCCCAAGTGCGGAAAGTGATCTTTTCCGCCCTCTTACACGAAAAAGCGCAGCGAAGTTCGGAAAGCAGCCAAGAGCGGAAAAGTTTCTTTTCTCAAGTTTAGGAACAATTTTTTTCTAACAAGGAAAAAGCAAAATAATTTTAAAGATTTATGATTAAAATATTATTTATGAAGGAATGAATTTATACACTAATTATTATTATTAACATTTATAGTAAAAGTGCAAGTGGCGTTTTGCAAATTTATTTCTAATGCGAGTTGCTTTTCTGTAGAAAACGATGACGGCGGCGGCGGCGGTGTTGGGTTCTTGATGCGCCAATCTTTTGCAACTATGGAAGTAATTTCTTGAAACGAGAGGTCTAGTACATGGAAGATGGCATTGACGGTTGATTCTGAATAGTGAAAGGTGTTTCGGTAAAATTGAGTGTTTTGTTTGAAATATCCTTTCTAAAATTTGTTGAATTCTCGAGGTATCCTTCAGCGACTGATGTAGACTTCCAGCCTCCAAGAGGTTTAATGTTGGATATTAGTTTTCCGGAGTTGGCGAGAAATGTTGCAGAGGACCGGCAAAAGCTATGCCCAGTATACAATTCCGGGTCAGGAAGTTTGAGATAGGCCGCTATTTCTGATGGCATTTTTCCGAAGGTATTAATGCCGATACATTGTACTGTACACACTCCGTGTTAATAGTTCACAAAAAATCGCCTATATGTGGTATTGTCGTCTTTCTTAAACTGGCATACTTTGTATATAGATTCAAAAATTTGCCATTTTCGGCATCTTCAGAAATGACAAAGCTTTTAGAGCTATGATTTTTTGAGTCTGGGATGTGTATCAATACTAAATTTCCTTGGTCTTCAATATGGTCCAGACATATTTTTGTTAACTCCTCTCTACGACAAGCGCCCGCTAAGCCAAAAACCGTAGCCACTTTTATATGTAAATAAGTATCAATCATCTGGCGCTTTATCCATAAATTTCGATATTTCTTCTTTTAAAAAGACTTTAGCCTTTTTGGGTCTAAAACCAACGCTTTGTTTTTTAAGGGAGGCCGTCACTTTGAAAAACTTGCTTAAATCTATGTTCTTTGTAACTTAATGATACATTTTAGCATATATAGAGTATCTAAACCATAATGTATTGGGTTTACATGTTTTTGACAAATAAGAGACATAGGCCAGAAAAATCTCTTTTTTAAAGGACTTTTTTCATACCTACGACGAGATTTCATAGGCAGAAGATCTATACTTGCTATTTCTGCTGCTTCGATAATTAGTGATGAGCGAGACCGGTCTTTTGGGCTTGGGGGGTCTTGGGCTTGGTCCTTGCAGCAAGACCAAGACCGAAAGGCAAGACTACGCAAGACCAAGACCGATTCAAGACTCTTGCACTTTTTCGACTTTTCTTAAATATTATATTATGATATTAAATTTTTATATTTAATATACAGTGGTATTTCATACAGACATGACATAAAAAATTTGTCGCGAACTGCCAAAAAGGCGATTTTTTAATAAGTTACAGGTTTCTTTAATAAAATAATAATAATAATATCGGTCACTTTGTTCTTATATATATATATATATATATATATATATATATATATATATATATATATATATATATATATATATATATATATATATATATATATATATATATATATATATATATATATATATATATATATATAAATTAATATATTTTTAAAAATAATAAGATTGTGACTCAATGCTCTAACAAAGGGTCAATATCTCCAAAACCATTAACGACAGAGAAAAACTACAACAAAAGGGTACAATAGTTATGGAAGTTCAAAATTACTTTTTATTCCTTTTTTTTTAAATTAACTATCTAGTGATGCCACTTACAGGGTGGATCAAAAAATTCCAAAATACCGTAATACCTTAATTTTGTTTTACACTGAAAGAAGTGGCACCATTAGATTGCTCAACAATGCCAAAAGAATAATGATTACGAAACTTTTCAAAACCGAGAATGATATTTAAAAACCATGTACGTCGACATTGTTCCTATATACAGTTCAACAATTTTCAGCATAATATACAGGGTGGCGATTTTTTATAAGTGGATTTTTCGCCATATTTTTTTTTTATTTTAGGTTAAAGGCAAAAAATAAGGGAGTTTTCTTAAGTGGCTGTGGATTCTTCTGAAAATTCTGAAATAGAAAATAATTTCAGTTTTTTACCATCATGAACGGTTTTGGAAATATCGAGCTTTGTCACACTATTGAGCCACATGCAGAATGTCTATAAAGTATTTGTACAAACTTTGTACGGCAAATGTTTGACCAATTTAAAAATAAAAAGCTTATATGAACTGAAAAGTTTCTTAAATAACTTTTTTTTAATCAGAATCTGATTTACATATCAGAATCGTTTTCACGGAAATTTACATCTAGTCTTTTTTTCGGCTCATACAGTACACAGTTTTATTTTGCTTTAATTTTATATGCTGAAGAAAGAAAGTTTAAATAATTTTTATCACTATTATGTTTTTTTATGCCACTAAATGTATAAAAGAGGTTGTGTCCCAGTTCAACTAAAAATTGGGGAGCTATAAATAAATAAGCCCCTACATTTAAAATATGCTTTTTAATCAAATAATTTAAATGTTTGTGTACGATTAAAATTGGTATATTTTAAAATTTCAAAACATATAATATAGTCCCCATCTTTATTTATTTTTAAGTATTAAAAAATATATTTTATTCAAGACTGCTTAGTTAAAATTATTTTACCTAAAAAAGCAAACCAGCAAGACTCTTGCAGCAAGACCAAGACCGGGTGGTGGCCCAAAACCAAGACCAAGACCTTGTTTTGGCTTGCAAGACCAAGACCCAAAACCAGGCTTGCAAGACCAAGACCAAGACCAAGACTAGCCCGGTCTTGGTCTTGGTCTTGCTTTGCTCATCACTATCGATAATCGATACTGGTAAATCGTCGTCAGAATCCATTGAAAATGTTTCTTCAATTTGGTTAAAAAATGCGTGACAGGAAATTAATTTTGATAGATGCATAAACAATTAGTTGGTTGCTATAAATTCTTTGATAATTTATATGGAGTTATTAAAAATATGCACTTACATTTGGTGAATAAGAATTATTTTATTTTATTTAATAAATGTTATAAAAAATATTTTACTTTTCCGCACGCAGATTAGTGCGGAAAAGTATAATTTTTCCCACGCTTCTAGAGAAAATCATTTACCTGCTAGTATTATTTTTTTGACAATAAACAATAATATTATAAAAATTACATTGTATTATTTTATTAATAATAACTTCATTATTGAAAAAAGACAACTATATCGAGACAAAATAATCCAATCAATTTTTCATCAATAAAATGCACGTTCACACGGCAAAATCTTTTGACTCCTCGGCGTATAATACAAAGAGCTATTTCGGAGTTGGGCCCGCCATTGCCATCACTCGCGGACGAATTCTATCTGTAATTAAATATCGCAACCCTATAATTATGGCCAGTAAATTTCTGTATGCGGGGACCCCGACGCGTACACATCTTCTAGTCCCATCTTTCGAGCCCCAAAAAAATATTATATATAAAAAGGCACGAAAATTAACTTTGTGAGGGTTAGTGGCGCGGGCTCGTATGCGTTGTCAGAATTTCGAATGGCTTATTTTTGTATTACCGCTTTTTGAAAATAATAAATTGGGAGGAGTTTTAATTAATCGTAAGACTGATATAATAATACCTGGCTGGTGCGGGTTTATTTGGTGTAGTGATAGCAGAAACATAATAATTTAATTTTTTAAAATTCGATTGTTAAATACAGGGTGTCCCAAAAGGTATGGTCCAAAGTTTGGATCATGTAGATTTTAAAATGGGTCAAAGTTTTTTTTGTCATTTTTTTAACTTTTAGCTCTGGGAAAAATTTGATTTTTTTTGAATTTTAAATTTCCTAGGGTTTTTTTAAAAACTGCCCTTTCAAATTTAAATGCAAAAAATTAATGCTTTAGAAAACATCAAAGATACCAGGTCGGACTACCAAATTTGTAAAAACTTCAAAATTTTAGTGTTGCCATATTTAACATTTTGACCTTACTGGTAGGTCCCTAAGATTTCTAGGGAAAAGGTATCTTTTTCTTTATTGATAGGACCAGCGGTTTTCGCGTAAAATGCATTTAAAGTCATTAAGGTATACTCGAGGGCTCTCGATAAAGGAAAAGACCCCGGGGCTCTAATAAGGTGTACTTAAGAGTCCCCATAAATCTTTTCCCGCTGAAAATTTACTTCTGGTAGTAGATTTTAACATAAATTCTGGGGGTCCCTTAAAAACCTTTAAAGAAGCCCCAGGGTATATCTTATCGAGGCGCTCAGTACCCCATATATTTATGTATCAAGGGCGTTACTGGGACTTTGCCCTGAAGGTCGAAATAGCCCGAGGGGTCTGGCCCGAGGGGCTAGATTTCGACCGATGGGCTTAATCCAGTAAAACCTGGTCCCAATGCTTTTTGTTTTCAAAAAAAAAATTTTTTTGCTTTCATTATTTTTTCCCAAAATAAAAAAAAAGTTTCACCTGTACCTGTATACTAAAGTGATAATGACTGGGGTTAAGTTTGACTTTTTGTTTTTGTCAGTTATCGTTATTTTTTATTTAACGATTTGCTCAAAATGGAAGAAAAAAATTTCCCCAAAAAATAAAGAAAAAGGCCCTAAAAGCGACCGAAAAAACTTTGCCAGTTAAATCAAGGCAACAGTTTATCAGTATGGCATATTTGGTATTTGGAAAGATGCGAACGCAATTCTTCAAATAACCGAAAACGTTTTAATGGCATTTTTTCAGGGAATGGAAATTTTGTTTTTTTTTTACAAAGTTTAACAAACTTTATTATTTTTAGTCGGAAAAATACAGTCGAACCCCTCTGGGAAAGTTTCCACCTAAGGTCTACGTTGATGGTCTATGAAAATATAGACATTTCCAATACCATCGTCTCATATCTTTTTTTAAAAATTAAGTCGAAAGGATACGTCCCGAAAAGTCTAAAGTTTGGAAGGAGAACAAATATTAAAATTTATTAAGAAGGCTCTGATGATATCTACTTTAAAAAAGTCATATTGGTAATGGGTTTTTTTGGGGGTTTTAAACGAATGAGTTGGTCAAAATGACCATTGATGACATTGAAATAGAGGAACAGTCTTGGTTATAAAGGTACCAAAACTAAAATTTAACTTCAAAAGTTTTCTATATTGAAAAAGATTTGGCCTTTTAAATTTAAAAAAAAATACAAACATTAAGACCAGCTGGAATAAAGGAGCGAAGATTCTTTTTACCTAAAAAAGGGGTTGAAGTAAAATTGGAAAAAATACCATAGAAAGCGTCCCAACATTGATCGAAAAATTTTTAAAACTGGATAATCGAAGCTTACACCGGCCACTGTTTGCGTCGCACATCGTCAACTTTACTTGTTGAGGCAGGTGCTTCGTTTAAAACCCTAAAACAACGGGGAAATGGAAAAGCTCTTCAGTAGCTGAAGGATATATAGAAAAAAAGTATTTCATCAAAAACAAAGTAGCCAAAATGATTGCCAAATTATTAAAAGGGGTTAATTCCGTATCGACTATTGAAAATTCTTTAGGGGACTTTCTTCAACAAAATAGCGTTGTTACCACCGCTGCTACCACAAAAAACACCGACCATTCTATGTGGGATCACCTTTTTCCCGGGACATTTCAAAATTGTAATTTTTATTTTGGAAAAAAAAGTTTAATTTTTGATTGTTTTAAAAGAAAAATTATTTTTGTATAAACGTCTTTATTGTGAGAGAAATAAAATTGGATAACAAAAAAATTTTCCATATTAGCGCATTAGGGTTTTGCGGGCATTATCAAAATCCCCTTATAATGCAGGTGTGTACAAATTCTACAAAACATTTTCCCGTTTCTAAGTATTATGATCAAAAAAGAAGGTAAAACATAATTATTTTAAATGCATTTTACGCAGAAATCCCTCGTCCAATCAATAAAGATAAAGTATACCTTTTTTTCCATAGAAAACTCTGGGGAATCTCCCAGTAGGGTCAAAATGTTTAATATGGCAACACTGAAAAAATTTTGAAGTTTTTTACAAATTTTTTCCGGACCTGGTATCTTTGATGGTTTCGGGGTATGTTTATAGCATTTAAATAAACAGTTATTAGCTATAATTAATCAACAAAAAAATTCAGATCGTACAAGCCTTTTAAAAGTTATTAACAAAAAATCGATTTCCCATTGTTTTTTTTTAAAGAGCAAAATTCTCGAAAGAAAGGCATAGAGCAAAAAGTTATATGAAGTTGTGACCTTATTTTGATCCAATCTACATGATCCCAAACTTTGGACCATATCTTTTGGGACACCCTGTATGTTAAAAATTGGATTAAATTACCTACACCAGTGGCCGCTGGTCCATATATAAGGGCTGTATCCTTTTAAGACAAAATGTAATCATTCATTAAATTAAAAACAATATTTTGTATTAAATCAATCAATCAAAAAAATTAACAAAAAAATCTTTATTTTAGCTTTATTAATTTCCCGTTGCCAACTGCCTGACACCTAGTCTAAGGGTCTATTTACACTCGTGAGTGATGTCTGCCTTTTTAGACAGGTCCGTCAGTCGTCAGTAGATAGTGATTGTAGTAGGGCATGCAGTATTAGTCCAGTAAATGAAGGGACAAAGCTGTAAATAAATCTGTACAGTTTTCCCTTGTGGCGCAATTCTTAGGTCTTTGGCGATGCTTTCGAGCGAAAAAAAGTTTATCAACATTAACAGGAAAGAGCTGAAAAAGGCCCCTAAAGGCCCGAAAAATGGGTTTCCCGCTAATATCTGCCAAAATATGCAATTTGGAGAATTTTTGTTTTGACAAAAAATGAAGATCGCTTTGTAATCTACAAAAATGGTCCTAATATAATTTTTTTCAAAAAATCGATAGTTTTGAGATAACGGGACCCAAAAGGCCCCTCATTTTAGCTGCCGCTCTACCGCTAGAATGCCGCTATCTTCATGGATTCACTTATAAGCGGGCGGACGAATTGTTCCATTTTTCGGGCAATAATGTACATTTTTTAATCATTCAAAGTTTATGGGAATGGAAAAACCCGTACCTATCATTGCATATGAGTTTCGGTCCATTCTGATTTTCCTAGAATATTTAAAAAAGCGGTCAAAGTTTCTTTTTCCACAATATTTTGAGAGTATTTCATTAATTTATTGATATTTAAAAAAAAGGTTTGTTATTAACATTTCTTTTTTATAATAAGCCCTTAGCAAGTGTTCAATGATCCCAGAAAATTTCCTTTACCATCTTTTTTTGCGTTTTGATAAAAAATTGTTTTGCCCATCTGCATTTTTTAGCCGTTTCCACATTTTGAATCTGTAAAAGTTATGAATTTGTTTGACGGCTGTTTTTGCGAAAAATATTGGTGTTGCGAAAAAAATGGTAGGGATCATTTTTGTAGATTTCGCGGTGATCATAATTGTTTGTCTGAACAAAAATTCTCTAATTCGCATATTTTGGCAGATATTCGTGGGAAACTCATTTTTGGGACTTTGGGGGGCCATTTTTAGCGGGTTCCCACGTTGGAATCGTGATAAACTTTTTCTCGCTCGAAAGAATCCGCGAATACCTAAGAGTTGCGTCACAAATGAAAACTGTACAGATTTATTTACAGCTTTGGGTACTTTTAGGTCTTCAGTTACTGGACTTTATTATGCAAAATGGCTATTTTACAAAGCTTTAATTTCCAAAGCTTTGGATGATAAAAATATAAAAAAAGTAACGAAAATGGGTAAGAGAATTTATGACACTGTATACTGTATAACAAATTAAATAATATTAAAAAAAAATTAATCGATACATTCAGTGACAAAATACGTAACTCTGTTATAAAATTATTCAAATTTCTTAGAAATTGAATGGTTTTTGCCATGGTTTGTTTTAAAAAGCACACTTTTGGAACATACATTTTTTTACATCCTCTCGGCTTAACTATGCCCGAATTTTAGCATCTTTCTGGTTGTTTTCTTAACTAGGATGTGGGATACGAGTTGGAAGTATTTATAAGGTTTCTGAGAAAATACACGGTCTCAACTTCCCAAATCCAGGACGTTGGGATCGCTGCCATCGCGGAACGGATCTCGAAAAGCAGAACAACCGCAAGAGGTACACCGTTTGGGCTAGTATTCCGCATACTAGCCAAACGGGGATCCAAAAATATAAGGACATTTTGGGTGCTTTTAATGTGTTTTAAGTTGAAAACTATGAGAAATCCGGTTTTCAGGAAAATTCCTTATTACTGCAAAATTGTAAATTTCTGGTTTCGGTGGATTTCATACATTTGACTTGTAAAATTTCGATTTTCCTGTTTTTGGTCGTATTTGACTTAAAAGTGGCAAGAAAAATATCTGTTTGGTCGATTTTTTTAAATTATTTTTCCAAGTTTGTATAGCTATGATGCGGCATATTAGCTCGAGCCGCATAGTCGGCTCACATTATTGCGATTGTCGGATCTTTTCGGTCATCGTAGCAAGATGGGGCGGTCAGATTTTAAAAGCTGAGAAAATTTGCTACATTGAAAAGGAATTTTGAAAAAATGCTTCATTTCAGGGGTGAAATCGTTGTACTGTTTCAGAGCAAAATCACCGGTCCGAATCTAAGTCAAAACTGAAAAATATAGTCGGCAATAAATGTACGTTAGGACGAAACATATTCTGAAATAAGACTGACGATTTTATTAATTTTAAAATAAACCAATAGTAATTTTTTCTCGTGGACACCTTTACGGATAGGGACTGGGACGTCAATGATGTGTATAAATAGACCTTGTAGCTTAAATTCGCGCCAAATATTCCTTACTTTTTTACGTGGAAGGAATTATTTTCGCCCAGACGGAACCGTCCGACTGAACCTGCAACCGCTGGGTCGTATTCTCCCACCGACAACGGTAAGCTATTTTACGTAGAATTTGACACGAGATAGGACAATATATTTTTTCCGCCTTTGGCCAGTACGATTTGATTTTTCGCTTGGGGTATTGTTTTATTCGTCGCTGCCTCGCTGACATTATACTGATATTGTATGTGACAATGCTTCTCGAGAAACGGTGAATTGGATGGAAAACCATCCTTTTTCTCTAGATGATAATAAAATACTTTACACCTAGCAGAGCCGGGACGGATCGTTCAAAAAAGGAATCAATTTACGGATCCAGATCCTCGTAAAGAAATCGAATCAGCAATACGAATCACCATTTCTTTTTTAACAAAAAAAGGAATCGAATCCAGGGAATCGATTCCTCTTTATCGGATAACGAATCCGGATTATCTTTGGTTTTTATACTTACAAATTGTAACAACGATACGAATGCTACTACATAATCCAGATGACAGTGGCGGCTCCTCCATTGGGTCAGTTGGTCAATGACCCCCCAATATTTTTGACTAATAGTTCCGAACAAAAACATAATAATATTATAAATGAAAAAAACTATTTTTTTTTCAATCTTTTAAATTTTTCTTTATTATTCTTAGCATATAAACTCGTTGATCGATTACTGGATTTCACAAGCTTCGCGCAGCGATCTCCAGATCGGGGGTTTCGTTGGTTGGCCAAAAACCGGGCTGCCTGCCTTCATTGACCGCATTGTGTTAAACAGACCCGAGTCGAGTATTCCCGATCTAATTAACGATTGGGCGATTTTGGCTGCTCTCCAAAGCAGTGTAATCGCATGATCTGGGTCAACAGCCGCGAAAAGGAAAGTTATGCATTATGGTGTTTGTTTGTTATACGGTTATTATAGAACGGATTATATACGATTTTAGGAATTTATTTTTTGTTGGTGTATGTTTTTGTAATGTAAATAAACAGTGCATTTGTTAACAATTTTGTCTACGTTACCGATGACAAGTGTAGAGAGCAAGAGATGCTTTTCTACATTAAATAGAATAAAGACATTTTTACGCAACACATTGATGGAAGGTAGACTCTCTGCGTTGGCCATGTTAAGTATTGAAAAGGCCCTTATAAATAATATTGCAAATTACAATGAAGAAGTAATCAATCATTTTGCAAGTGCCAAAGACAGAAGGATTAAACTAAAATTTATGACTATTTGGGTAAGTTAAGTAACCCTTTTTATTTTTTATCATATAAATATGCTTATTTTTAACCTATTTTTTTTTTATCTAGGGACAGTCCACGAAGGCTGATGCCTAAGTACTAACGTACCGTGGTTGTCTTCAGTGTGGTGAGAGGGAGTTTGTTCACACGGGACGGTCCGACAAAGCTCGATATCTTTGAAACTGTTCACGACAGAGAAAAACTAGGGGTATAAAAGTTATAGAAGTTAAAAATTACTTTCATATTCTTAATGTTTTTTAAACTTAGCTATCTAGTGATGCCACTTAAAGAGTGCATCAAAGATTTTCAAAATCCATAAATACTCTATTTTTATTTCACACTGTAAGAAGTTGCACCATTAATTTACTTCTTAAAACTAAGATATAATTGTAAAATCAATGGATTAACAAAAAAATATATATCATGGCATATAGGAATACTTTTTATATAAATGAAATTTAAATATCACTTCCGGTTTGGACGAAAGAGTCAAAACAATGCCAAAAGATTAATGACGACTTCATTTTTGTCAAAACCGAAAATAATATTAAAAAATCATCTACGTCCACAATGTTTATATATGACAGTTCAACTATTTCCAGCATAATATACAAGGAGACCATTTTTTTAATAGATTTTTTGCTATAATTTTTTTATTTTAGGTTAAAAGCTAAAAATAGGGGAGATTTCTTGAGGGGCAGTGGATTCTTCGGAAAATTCTGGAATAGATAATAATTTTACACCCTGTTTTTCTATAATTTTTGTATGTTCAGTTTTTTACCATCAGGAACGATTTTGGAGATATCGAGCTTTGTCACACTATTTAGCCACCTTGTATATGCAGGATATTAATAAAGTATTTATACAAACTAAGCAAATGCTATACTTATATAAAGATAAATAGTTTATATAAACTAAAAAGTTTTTTGAATAACTTTTTTTTCAATTAGAAACCAATGTTATTGAAATCATTTACAGGAAAATTTCACATCTGCTTGAAATTAAAAGTCTTTATGATTTTTTCTGTTCACACAGTACACAGTTTTGTATTTGCTTTAATTTTGTAAGCTTTTTTAAAAGAAACTTAAATAGTTCTTATCACTTAAATGTTTCTTTATGCTACCAAATGTATAAAAGCAAGTTTTATACATTTGCTATAAATAAACCCCTGCATTTAAAATATGCTTTTTAATCAAATAATTTGAATGTACATGTAAGGTTGAAATTGGTATATTTTAAAATTTTAAAGCAAAAAATATAGTCTTTATCTTTATTTATTATTAGGTATTAAAAATATATAATTTATTCAAGATTGCTTAGTTTAAATTATAACTACCAAAAAAAGCAAGACCAGGCTTGCAAGACCAAGACCAAGACTAGCCCGGTCTTGGTCTTGGTCTTGCTTTGCTCATCACTAGTTAAGAACCTTGGGTAAACATTTAGAAATTTAAAAAGGAAGATTCAAAAGGGCGGATTTTGGCATCTATGAACCCATCTTCCTAGATTCAGGATATAAAGGTTTTTTGAGGGTGCTTGGCAAAAATTTGAAAATTAATAATCTTAGGTCAAAATTTGGAAATTTAAAATGGCGCAATGAAAATGGCGGATTTGGGCATTTATAACCCCATTTGTCTCAAATTAGAAATATAAGGAACCGATTCCTTCTGGAATCAGGTCCTTTCAAAAAGGAATCAATTTCAAACCATTTTAAAATTATATAAAGAATCCGAGTGACGGATTCTATTTTTAAAAGGTAATTCCAGCCTTCGAGTCCTTAAAAAGGAATCGATTCCTGGATTCAATTCCAAAAGGATTTGATTCCTTCCAAGCTCAGGTGGATTGGATGGAAAAAGCTATGTTATATACTCCAGTATTTAACCAACTTAACCAAAATCCTATTTTTTAATTCATTTTGCAGAGTTATAAATTATGGTACAATAAAAAAATTAAAAGATATGATGCGTCGTAATCGGTCTTAAAACCCGGTTTTATTTCTACTTCTAATAACAACCCACGAAAGTTCGGTAGAAAAAAGCCCCGAAGATATCGCGAACTATAATTTTATCTGTCTAACACCGATACAGAACATCAGCAATCATATTTTTCCAACCCATACGGGCCCTCCGAAACCCTTGCAACATATATCTTTCTGACATTGACAAGAAAATCACAAAGCCAGGCTCATCATTCTTTTTATGAAACAGAACCTGTGCACCATAAATCTAACTCTTGTTGCAGGATCGGCCTAGTTGAAAATTTACAAAAATAAATGCTAATAATATTAATAAATATATTGCTGTATTGTCATACAAGATTATACATCTTTTTGACAAAGCAGAATAACATAAGAATATGATAATAACAGGAACAAAAATAATGTAAATTTTAAGGAGGTTAATTATTGGCTCCCCTGTACATTTTACCGAAAAATGTGTAAGATAACTTTTTGAAGAGACAAATCTGGCAAACCCTCGTGCCAAGTTTCAAAAAATTTTAATAAGCGAATCTTGAATTATTCAATTAAATGTAATTGCAAAATTACCAAATTTTCGGTTTAGGTAAAATCAAACAGACACTAGCCATCAGCAAACAATTTGTTATAAGGCTTTGTCAAATCTGACGTACAGCCGAATACAAGGAATGTCTTTTTTTTTGATCAATCTCACAACCATAACATTTAAAGTAAAAGACACGTTAACAATATTTTTTTTATCAAACATTTTATTTAATGTAACAATTAGGTTTAACTAATAACAATTATTACTATCGACCATTAAAAAAATAATTTTATCATACTAGAATTTAATTAAACCAATAGCAGTATCTGAAATATTTTTAATATATCTTCCCATCAAACCTATCTAGTCCATTTCAAACATTAAACGTATTGTCAGTAAATTCGAGTCTAAAGCCATCGCAAATAGATCCGAAAAAAGAGAGAACTGAACTTTTAATGTTTTACTAGGTGTGGAAAAATAAAATGAAATAAAATACAATAACTTTTTAAAAAATAATACAGAATTACATAAAAACATTAATTAATCAAATGTTCAAACAACCCCCCATAAACAGCTAAACAAAATTCCAACCCACGGACGTATATAAGGGGGGGTTTTGGGGGTCCGGACCCCCCCATTTATATCCATCTTACTTGTTCGACAGAAAAAAATTACATGCACCGCGCCGATTGTAAAAAACGATAGTTGCTTAGTCCGCCGCAGTGCGGGGAGCGGGGAAATGGCCCCCGCCGCCGCTTTGGTGGCGGGCACCAAACCAAGCTAGTCTAGTTTATTTTGTCTCTTCGCGTTGTGCAATTATTATAATACACCTCCAATTTTTTGTTTCATGAGTCTGTATTATTAAATAGGTATACTTTTTTTAGGGGGAAAAATGAATATTTCAAGGGTTTTTTGACGTTAAATTCAAATTTAAAATATAAAAAAAAAACATATAAATGTGGGTCCGGAAATGCTTCGAGATACAGGAAAAATAAGTCTTGGCAAACCTCGGGCAAGAAGTTAAACGTAACAGGTTTATGTAAAATTGGCCAATTTTGTAATAAAATAAAGATTATTTTTTATTTAAATTTTAACACACTGGATAAAAATGCATTTTCGTACCAGCATTTATATGAATTTTTTCTAATTTTCGCCCCCAAGACCTTTATTAAAATATTTGCTTTTTCTTAAAACACCCTGTTTATTTAAACACCAACTCATAAAACAAAATATGCAAAATGTTAATCAAAGACAATGCCGTTGTCGTATTTCAAAAACAAATTTTTTTTCAGATCCAAAGAGTTTGGGGAAAAATTATAGTTTTTTTTTTTGAATTCTGTAACTACACTAAAAACGTACCTAAAGGGGTAAAAAAAAAAAAACTTGCTTAAAGTTATAACATTTTTTTTTTTTTTAATATATATTATTTAGCAGTAAAAAAACAATACTAAAATTTCTAAATAATACAAACTCGTTATACGGGCCGTGTCTAGGTATGGCCGGGGCCCCTTGGCGGGGCTTAACATTTCCCCCCCCCTCAGACCGGGTGATTTGGGAGTATCCCGGGGTGGTGCATTTGTAAAATTTTTTGCATACCTGCTACATACCTTAATGAATCCACCAGTAATAAATAAAATGTCCTGTCAACTTTTTAATTCACTTTCATTTTGTATTATTATTTCAATATGTTTTACAGTATTGAAAAGAAAATAATGGTTGTAATCAATTAATAAATACAAGTAATTACATTGAACTACATAATGATTTTTTTTACATAATGAAACAATTTAAGGAATGAAAAACACATTAAAAAAACTATCTAAAAATACGTTTTAACAAAACACATTAAAACAAAATTAATGTTTTTTAATTAGATGCTCAAACAGACCTCCTTTATGCTAAGCAATATCCTAAAGGGTTTAAAAAAAATTCAGTTTTACTTAGAAGTTGAAATGCCGATATGATCGCACGCAGCTGAAATTGAAATTTTATTCTTCTAAATTTTGATAACTCAAATTTGTATAAATAACATTTTTGATATGCCCCAAGGAAGAAGTCGTTTGGCGAAAGATTATGAGACCTAGCTGGCCAATTTATGGTGTAATTTGGTCCTTTAGTGAGTCCATTAAAACATTTTGAACATTTCCCTTACTTCTCGTGAATCGTGTGCTGGACAACCATCCATTTGAAACCAAATTAATGTCTTGATTGTCAGGGAACTTCTTCCAATGCCGGCCCCACTTGATTTTGTAATAGTTCTTAAAAAATTTCTTTCCCAAATTGTGATTCAAGAAAAAGGTCCAATAATCGGATATCCAAATATACCCCCCCCCAAAAGTTTACCTTTTTAGGGCATTGAGTCTTTGTAGATACAAATCGTGTTCTTTTTTTTGCTCCAGTATCTGGTTTTGAACGTTTGGTTCATTGTTTAATTTGAAGGTGCATTCGTCACTAAAAAAATATTGCTTAACAAATCCCTATCGTTATTCGCCCTTTCCATAACTTCAAAACAAAAATCTACTCTTCGGATCTCATCGCCTCCCTTAATTCCGATATCTTTGATATTTGTACGGATGATATTTATATTTCTTTAATTTGCGTAGTACTGTGCTGTGATTCTTTCCTACAACTTTGCCAAGAAGCCTGGGGGGTAATTCCTTTATTTTCTTCTATATGAAGTAAAAATTAAATCGGCATTATTTTCTTGAGCTCTTCCATCACGTACATTATTATTTCGCTCTAAGCAGTTGCATTTATTAATAACAGTACCTTTTGTCTCAAACTTATGAACGATATTTTAAACTGTTGTCTTACTTGGAATGTGTCTGTCAGGAAAAAAAGGGGAACATGGCGGATTCTTTTGATAACTATTTTCTATATAATATCATTTAATCATTGTTATTTTTCTTCAATACTGTAAAACATGTTGAAATAACTAATACAAAAAAAAACATCAATTAAAAAGTTGACAAGACATTTTATTTATTCGGGGGGGTTCACTAAAAGGATGTAGCAGGTATGCAACGATTTTACAAATAGTTTTTTTTTTTAAAAAACTTTTAACGCCTTATCAGAAAAAAAAAAAATTTTGAATCTGGTAAACTTACAAGCTTTAAAATAGTCATTTTGTTGTAAATTCAATTAATTTACAACAAAATACAATTTTGTTGTAAATTCAATAGGGGAGCCCCAAATTTCAATGTATTAAAATTTTGGGGTTTCCCCCTTGCCAGTCTGGCAATGCACCACCCGGTAGAATCCCCCCCAAGAAAAGAGGTTTTTTTTTTGGAAATTTTTAAAATTAAAGTGCAAGTTGTATGTTTAAAGTTTTTTTTTTCCGATAATTTCGTTTCTTTAAAATACCAATTTTGTGGTAAAATTTTGTCAAATTATATATTTTCTTTATATGAAAATATTAGCCACTCTTTGAATGGGACATGATTTATTAAAATAACTGTTTGTATCTGACTAAAAGAATTGAAATATAAGTTAGCTATACATCCTTATTTGCGGATGATTAAACTTAAAAAAAGAAAGGGGGAATATTTGTTGAAAATTTGTTATAAAACTTTTTTTGTTTTTTAATTATTTGATTAATTTTGTCAGTAAAAAAAAATAATAATATGACTACAGTATTGACAACTGATAAAAAAAAAAATTTTTTTATGGCCGATTTTGGCCCCCCCCGGTAGGGCCCTTGGCGGTCGCCCATCTCGCCACCGCCTAGATACGGCCCTGACTGGTGGTTGGGGTTTTCCCTTTTTTAAAAGAGTATCTCCATAATTACCTAAAAAGTAAAGTAAAACAGACTGTATGTACCGACAACCAAAATTTAATAATTTTATCACTTTCAAAATTTTTTTTTATTTTAAAACTGCCAGAGATGCAAGCTTTAAAAAAAGAAAAAAAATCAGCCTGGCAATTATAGTTTCCTAGCCAATTTATGTCATAAAGGTTTCCACTGATCTTCCGCGAATTTATATAGGGTGTCTCAAAAAAATTTTTTTCGCCTTAGGAATATGTGCTAGCGTTTTGTAAAGACCTTTCAGAGACACCCTGTTAAAAAAATATTTTAAAAATGTAAAAAAACTTCTATATTTAACACAATTTTCCCCAAAAATTTTTAAATTTTTTTAAAAAAACCAATCTCTCCAATATTTTTAAAAAATCATTGAATTATTAATTACCTTGTTGCTAATCTAATTTATCTAATAACGTCAACGTCGTTGTGGTTCGTCAGTAGATAGGCATCTATTGATAATGGCGGACAGTAAAAAAAAATTTTCAAACGTTTTGGTAGATTTTTATCAATTTTTTGGGGGGTTTAAAGTTGTTTTAGTTTTATTTCACTATATTAAGTAGGTATAGTCCCAAAGCAAAGAGTTATAAATAATATTTTAATAATGAAAAAAAATTACAAGCATCAAATTCCCCATTTACATTTTTTTAAAATTTTACACACAAGGTCGTATCGATAGTACTAGTAAACTAACCACAACTAACCACGAGACGCGAAACGAGACACAAACGTCACGGACATCACCCGCGGCTAACTATGTCTATCTTTTTTTTTTTCACATATACCAGTATAGATGTTGTTGCACCTATTTCTGGTATTGACATGGTATATTACTAAAATCAAAAATTCTTGGAATGCGATCTTGAAATTTTAAAAGGAAAAGGGGTTTTTCTGAAAAAAATTGTTCTAAAATATGAAACTTATATTACAAAACAAAGTTTATATACTCTCAATTTTAAGAATTGGATTCATTATTTTTATATCTTATTATTTTAATTCAAGACGCTTTGAATTTAAATTGGCTTTATATGATTTAAATTTACGTGACTCTTTTTTTCAATGAGAAATGGAATTT
>JAHBCN010016089.1:0-20074 GCA_019359885.1 Listronotus oregonensis
TTTTTAAGGAACTCGATAAAGATTTTGTTCGTCGAAAGAAACGAAAAGTGTTAAAGGAAAAACGAGAACTGTAGCTACAAATCAGAAGCAAGATTTAAATATTTAGCTTCATTTATTTTACAAAAAGCCAGGAAAATCTTAGCAGTATATAGTATACCAGGTGGTGCTCCGTCGAGCGGGACATAGGGAATCCCATGTAAATTTTGAAGTGGTCCAATATTGGCTCCCCTAATTATTTTAGAAGAAAATATTATTAGGATTTTTTAAAGAGACGAAAAGTTGTACCGGTACTTTAGCTCTTCTCAGTCCGCCAGCTAAGAGATAAATGCTAAAATAAGTTACGAATCTCCTATCTTCTTACGCGCCCTGTATTATTAGAAGTTTATATTAAAATAGCAGAAAAATTATTTAACCTCTTACTCTCAAGTTGTCAGATCAATGTCACATCATTTTTAAATAATGAACCTTAAATCAAGAAAAAATCACTATTATAAAATGGTTTTATCAGGGAATAGTTATCGAAGAGTAGCGGACATGTTTGCAGCCATTTCCCAATAGGCCAATACCAAGTAAATCGACAATAGAAGGACGATAAAAAATTTGAAACTACAGGCACAGTAATCAATAATGGCAAATGTGAAGAAAATTGACGTGAAAATGAGAGACAAATTGTACAAAACGAGTGGGATTTAGACGTGATACTCTGTGTAGAGGAGGCCGAAGGAAACATTAGCACGAGACAACTGGAGGACATTACTGGACAAGACCACACCCAATATCTCGAATTTTAAAAAGATGTATATACCACGCTTAAAGATGAAAGACACCAAGAATTAAGAGACGGAGAGAAATACACGACTTTTGCTTTGAGATGATGGAAGGACAAACACTGACAGGGTTTTTTACAAAATATTTGCTTTACTGACGAATGCATTTTTACTTGAACAACGAACCCAACATTCAAAATTGCCGGTACTGGTACGAAAACCAAAATCGATTTATTGAGACAAGGACTCAATATCCACAAAAAATTAATGTTTTGGCGGGAATTTTCGGCCACCATATCCTTGGACCATTTTTCCTTGACCGAAATTTGAATGAGGAGTACTTTCTGAAACTTTTAGAGGAACAAATTTTGCCTGCTTTGAACAACCTTGCTCGTGAAAATCAAGAGATTTGGTATCAAATGGATGGCTGCCCAGCACACAGTACCAGAGCTGGTGCGAATACTTGAACAACGCATTTAATAACGACATCATAGGCCCGAACCACGCAATATCTTGGCCAGCCAGGTCTCCGGATCTTTCGCCATCTTTTTTCTATGGGAACATTTAATAACTAAGCTTTATTCCAAAAAAAAATATGAAAATTTAGACCAGCTAAGGAACATTTCCGCTGAATGTGCCAGAATATCGATGTACCAACTAAACGTAAGAAAGGTTTTATAATCGCTTGGGTTATTGTCTGGCAGTTAATGGAGGAATATTTGAGCATTTATTAAATCTTCATATTTTGTCATAAATTAATTTCTAAATGTAGACAAATTTGTTTTATTGTCTTGCGTAACTGTGAGTGCATGTGTTAGAATTAGCGTAAACTAAAATGAAATGCGAGGATTCTTTTGAAATTCCCGTATAAAATTGTTTTAGTTTTGGCAATGACATTATAAATTAATGATCCAAATTGTCACTAATAAATCGATATGGTGTTTTTATTATTGATTTCTAGAGTACAGGGTGCATATGCAGTTGTAGAAGTATCTAACAGTTTACTCTTTACTGGTTGGTTAAAAATGCTCAAATTTTCATTTTGGGTGGAACTTACTGTGCTCTTCAATAAACTTAATGCATTTTTTTCTAAATTAATTAGGGACCAGTATTTGACTACTTCAAAATTTACGGGATTCCCTTGTCCCGCTCGGCGGAGCAACACCCGTATATATTTTTTAAAATCCCGAAAGATAATTCCTGGCGTTTCAAATTATGCAAACAAATCTTGGGGAAAAATTCACAATACTTTAAGGAAACAATTTTTATCCCTACAAACTTTTGCCAGTTCAAAATTTAACCGACGCTCATAAGAATTAGTGGCTTACTTATTGCCAAGAAATGATTCGGAATATTTAAAATAATAAATTATTTTTACCAAAATTTTATTTACTGATGAAGCGACTTTTATTACGGCGAGGATGTATAATACAAAAAATGCATTACTAAGGAACTAAAAGTCCCTTCAAAATCCGAGCTGTTAAGATACAGGGGCGTAGATCTCTCCAGGTTTGGTGTGGCATGTTAAGAATAAGTTTATGGGACCAATAATTCTAATTGAAATGGGTATCTACATTTTCTTAAAAATGGGGAAAAAACTGTTGAAACATTTCTTCAGCAATACAGAAACCTTATCTGGCGCCTTTCGGGGCACCCCCACATAATGTTGC
Source organism: Listronotus oregonensis (assembly GCA_019359885.1). Taxonomy (NCBI): domain Eukaryota; kingdom Metazoa; phylum Arthropoda; class Insecta; order Coleoptera; family Curculionidae; genus Listronotus; species Listronotus oregonensis. The sequence goes on from JAHBCN010016089.1 coordinate 2,438, forward strand.
ACCAGTAATCAGTATCTCAATAAGAAATCTGGTTTTTAAAATGAAGGTTGGACCCTTGGATGGCCGCCCAATAGCATCAATTTAATTTTCCTGGATCTATTTTTGTGGAATTACCTAAAAAAATTTAAAAATTTTTTACGGAAGGCCAGAAAATATAAACATACTAAAACGAAAAATTTACCATAAAATTTGTTAATTAATAGGGAAAACCCGTATGATTTTTTTTTTTCAACACGATCAATAATCGTTAATTTAAAATTTTCTAGTGAAAAGAAAATATAAAGTATGTTAAAAAGTAATTTTCATAAAGTTCAGAATAAATTATTTGTTTTCCAAGGCAACGCTAATTTTTCTATTAATTAAATTTTATTAATTTAATTTAATTAATTAAATTACAAATAAAAACTTAGATATTTTCAAAACGATTAAGTAAATGAGTAAACTATTAAAAAAGGACAGACCTTTTATTCCTAATAAAAGTATACAGGGTGTTTCATCAAAAAAGTTAACTTATTAATTTTTTTAAAACTTTTTGATTTTTATTTGTTTTTTTTTTGTTATTTCTCAAAAATAATAGATGAAAAACTATGAACCTTTTTTACAAATTGTTTTAGTTGTCCTAAACAATTTGCTGCCAATTGATGCCCTCATTAATCTGCCTCTTCTAATAGTTGCCTTTCTTTCCTCTAAAATGTCGAAAATTATATATAAGTGAAGCAGATTAAGCGTATTTTTTTTTCTGTTAAAACCATACACGCAATTATCTTTGAAAAATGTGCATCCAAAATTCAATCTATCTTAATGCGCCTTTCTTTTGAATATCTTGGCACGGGTATTTTTCCGGAGAGCTGGAAGGCCACCCGTGTGCAACCCAAGGAAGTTTAAAGGTGTATGGAAGCCCAATACTGTAGAACAAAATTGTTCAGGCGTGCAGGGCAGCGGGAATCGGGGGATTGGCCCCGCGGAGTTTGCGCAATGAATAGTAGGTCAGAGCCGGACTTCCATAATTCTTTGTTACTATCTATAAAGTTGACATCATCAAATGTCAAATTCAAGTATTCACTGTTTTTTTATTGCACAAAATTTTTGGTTATTAAACGATACTACCATAGAATATTAAAAATTATTGTGTAATATTGGATTTTATATCATCTGATATAATATCGAAAGAATAGATGGCGCCACTTTACAGCCTTCTACTTAAATGGTCGATTTTTGTGAGTTTTGTATTTTTACCAAAAATCTTTGTAAATAAATAAAAACACCATTTTTTAAAATAAATTTCAAACATTGTATGATAGTTTCATGTATCATCAATTTTGTGATAAAAGAAGGGCAAGATAGTGTACATGAGTTTAATCTAATTCTAAGATTCTGGTTGTACATTAAAAAGTGAAAATTTTTATAACTGCTTTTTAGGCATATACTTTTCACTAATAACAAACATTCATGAGACAGAATAACAGTGGTTAAAAATGTTTAGTAACCTTTGGTACCTAGGTATCCATTGTAACAGTAACTGTTAAATATTATGTGTCTACAGTATGTCGAGTTTAAAAAGTTGATAATGTAAGTTTAAGAAACCAAAAATCTAATTTCTTTTTAAACAAATACAGTAAAAGCAAAAAGGAACTTTAACATAAAATTGTACTTTCTTTTATTCAATTAGAGGGACCTGTATATATTAAAATTTGCCTGGTCTGCCCAGTAATTAATAATTTTGATCCTTTAAAAGAATGTACTAAATTATTAAATGAAATAAAAGTACCTAAATGTAAACCTTATTTCTTTTTAATAATCAACAGAAATACACAAACATTGTGGAAATCATCTAAAAGATAGTTAAGATTGCCTTACTTTTCTCACTGCTATTTCCTATGAAATTTTCATTTTCTATAATTCATGATTGATATATTATTATTTATTCGGTTACCTAACGTTACGTCTCATAAGAAGCACCTAATTTAAATATAAGAAATACTTACCTAAAGAAAAAAATGCCGGGTATGTTACCCTTAGATTTGCAAGATAAAACCATACAACCTCTAGTCATTTTGTTACGATATTATAAGTAACAAACAATAAACACAAAATTATAGTCACAATTTAATAAACACTAATCACTAAAATAAGAAGGTTTTTTATCAATCCAAAAAAACTTTGCAACCACAAAATATAATCACACAAAGCAAAACAATCGAAACTAATACGGCTCTCATAAAAGTATAATGTGTTGCCTAACTACACACTGATTTATCAGTGTGTAAGTAGGCAACACATTAAATTATTTCGTGGAATTTCGTTATTGCGCAAAATCGGCGGGGCCAACTGTGACAGTTATTTTCATACTGGGCTGGACATTTTTTTATCGAATATGCCATGGCATTGGGCTTCCATACACCTTTAAACTTCCTTGGTGCAACCCAAGTCCAAGAAAGGATTTAAAAAATCCTCCTTCTAATTATATATCTTATTTTAGTGGTTTGCACAATAATGAAAAATATAATTATTCCCAAATTTGCCAATATGGGGAAAAGCACAAAATATACATGACCGTCAGTACGGATTCCGTCATAAAAGATCCACAGCAAAACTTCTTTTGTTTGTCCTCTATGACTGATAGTCCAAGAGCTGATGAACAATTTAAAGTAGGCTCTTGAGTTACTTTGTAAATGTGTTTAATGGTCCTTAAAGGGCCCCTAAACATAAAAGTCAAGTCTATGCATCCCTTTACAATCCATCTACAGAAGTCGCGAACTTTTCACTTTTTTTGTTTCTTTATCTTTAGAGTGTCTAGACCAGAGGTTCTCAAACTTATTTTGTCTAACGCCCACTTTGAAAATCAGTTATTTTGTAGCGCCCCCCACTTTTTCGTCACCTTAAAAATCTTAATTACATATTAGTCTCGCCTGGAATTTAATTAAACTCATATTCTAAACGACACTTTTCCTACCAGAGAGAGCACTATTATTGCAACTTACAATATTAAGAGTATCTTTTGTTTAAAATTATCAACATTGAGCAATTATAATTCAACTTTACAATATTAAGAGTATCGGGGTAGCGGGCAGAGTGGCGAGAGGGCGAGCGAGTGAGATGCGTGCATGCGGCGAAACGTCACGTCTAGAGGTGGAAAGTTCGAATCTTTTTACTGAATCAATACATTTGATGCATTCACTTGAAAAGATTCGACCGCAACCGATTCACTTTATTATGATGCCGATGCCGGTCGGACTCGATCGGTAATGATTTCAACAAAAATGTGATAGTTTTCTTAAATAAAGAAATTATTTGCATGTATTTTATTTTGGTATAATTATTATTTTAAAAAACATATTTGAAATAAAACTTTTAAAAACTATAATCAATAAAACCTACAAATGAACCTCCAAATTAAGTCTTTGGTCAAAAAAATAGTTAAAACAAAGAAAAAAAGTTATTTTAATTGCCAAATAGGTATATAGCCAAAACTGATTCGAACCGACAATACAGTACACAAAAAAACAAAACTAGGTTCGTTATTCATCGCAGAGCGATCCAGCAAGTGGGTCAAAAACGTTCGAATTCCTTTACGAACGACACACCTCTAGTCACATCAGTCGCCGGACGGTCGCAAGCCGCGGCTGTGTATTTGAGCACCTGCACTCCGAAAACACGGACCGACGAACGTTGACGGACTAAAATACAGGATTGCACAAATAAATCGTCCAATATTTGTTTGCTCCAAACGTGAATTATAATTAAACATTCTAAGCTTAATTTTTTTTTTTTTAATTTTACTAGAGGGGGGAAAAAAAACCCCGGGGGTTGTCAAGTGCTCTGCTTGACCGCAACAATATATACATTTTTTTAAACGTGTCTTCAGAGGGGGGGACCTCACCTGCGACACTTGAAGACACGAATATATTTCAGTGTTTGATACCTATTACTAAATATTTTAACATATAAATAGCGTTGTGAACGCATTCAAAATATTAAATTTTTAAAATTCAAATAATAAATGGATGTTGTGTAGTAAAAAGGTTTTAATTTATTAAATTTTTTTAAAAATGAAGTAGCTGACGTTACAAATCACCCATCGCCCCCCAAAATCAAATCAGCGCCCCCCAATTTTTTCTGGGTCCCTTACCGCCCCCCTCTAGGCCTCCAGCGCCCACAAGGGGGCGTTATCGCCCACTTTGAGAAAGACTGGTCTAGACTGTGAAACCTGCTGCTTGCGGTGGTTTTTCCTTCTTTTCCCGACCCTTAAGTCTGGTGATAACAACTTACCACTTACTTCACTTAAAATATCCACGGTATGTTAATACTCAAGCTTTAAGCCTTTGTAGACTATCCCTAATAAAAGTTTATCAATAAAATTTCTGCAGCTTACTAGAGCTAAGATTTTTTGTTTGTTAATTTAATCTAGAGGCTTATAACTTACCTTTTGTGCGAAATTTGATTCCCTGTAGTTCGACCGATCTTTTTGACCCTTATACCCTACGGGATTTTTAATTTAAACTCCGACAACAAAGGTCTGTTTACCATTCAACTTTATTGTCTATCGAGTTTTACGATAAAGTTTTGAAACACGTACCTACAAATACACACAGCATAACAGCATAGTTCGGTTTCCGATTCGGACATAGAAATGCTGGGAAATCGAAGCTCTAAAACTATTTTCCAGAAAGCCAGACAGTGCCGCATAATGGAAAAATTGCAAATTTTTATTTATATATATATATATATATATATATATATATATATATATATATATTTTATATATATATATATATAGAAAATATATATATATATATATATATATATATATATATATATATATATATATATATATATATATATATATATATATATATATATATATATCAATCAATTGATTTCGATATGTTTAACACTATTTTTCAAGATGTTCTAGAAAACACTAAAATGTATAAATGCAAAAAAAAATTTAAATTAAAAAAATTTCAGCACTAGGATGTAAAACAATAAATTGATTATGTTTTTATAATGACTTAGCCTTAAAAAAAACTCCTTTGCACCCTTGAAAAAGGAAAAAAAAAAAATTTTCCCAAAGCTCGGCGTTTAGTAAAAAAAGAGTTTTTTTTTCAGCCCTAGACCGAATCCCCAAAAAAATTTTGAATCTTTATATATATATATATATATATATATATATATATATATATATATATATATATATATATATATATATATATATATATATATACAGTGTGTCCAAGATAAGAATAAACAGCATTGGGGGGTCTGAGACGGTAGGCAAATTGTTGAAAATTTATCGTTTGTATTTAAAAACGAATGAGCACACAACAGATGTTTTGTATAATGCGTTTAATAGCATTGAAGATTTTGTTAAAAACCAAAATAAAAAAAACCCCTCGTCAGTCACAAATAACTGAAATTTTTACTCTTAAATAACTAGTAGTACCGAATATGTTTATTTTTATAAACAATTTGTGTATCTTAATGTTTTTATAATAAACAAAATGACGTTCCCATATTAAAAAAAAAATTAGTTAATTTTATGTGTTTTGTTTAATAACTCGAAGTCTCGATAACTTGAAATTTTTTTTGTGTTTTATATATATATATATATATATATATATATATATATATATATATATATATATATATATATATATATATATATATATATATATATATATATATATATATATGTTTTATATATATATATATATATATATATATATATATATATATATATATATATATATATATATATATATATATATATATATATATATTTATAAATATAAACATGTCAATAACTTTTCAATAAGAATTTTCGAATTAAAAAAATAACAAAGGGGGGGAAATTTGAAAAAAACATAAATTTAGGGGTTAAAATAGGGGGAAAATGTAAAGAAATAAAGTCAAAAAACCCGCAGCCAAACATAACAAAGAGTATAAATAATAACATTAGTCACGTTAAACACCATGAAACAATAAGATATTGAAAAACAGCAAAATTGGTCTCGAAGAGTAACGGAGGTCAAACCCGACAAATACCTAGGTCCTAAAAACAGCAAGGAAGCCCAAAAAAAAAAAAAGGGTGTAATACTATCTAAAGTAACATATTATAATGAAACATATCAAAAAAAAAAAAGAGTTGCAATTATATAAAAAAAAAAAAAAGACATACCAAGATAGCCATAATGCGAGTAAAGCATAATATGATCAATTTTTATACTATTGCTAGATTTTAGTAAGTAAGATAGTTATAATTGAAGAATTAGACGTAGGCTAATGTAATAAGTGTTTAAATGATCGGAATAAATAAACAAAGAGTGAAAAAAACCCTTTTAAAAACAGTGAAATCAGTGACATTGACAGACATTGAGAATTTATGAAATATTAAATGAGTGGGAAATCAAAACTAAATAAACTAGGTAGGAAAATAAAGGGAAAACAACCCTCTTTCCGATTCTATACAGTTATGTGGAGAGAAAACACTAAAGGATCTCAAAAATATAAAGTAAAGTGAACACATTTAAAACGAAGTCAATGATAGGACAATAAAGTAGAAATTTATAAACGAATTTAGCAAATTAAGAGTAGTAATTAGGTTTAATAAATGTAGAATAATTGATGTAGATATTTTTAATAGTTTTAAGGCTTAAAGGTGGAAAACTTATTCAAAGAAGAAAAAAATATGAAAATTTTGATATGAATTTTCATGACATGGGTTTGTTTACGTTGAAGTAAATATGACAAGGGGAAAATAAAATAACCATTAACCTAGCTTATTCAAAAGAGCATTAAATTTCCTAATTAATACAAAAGGTCTCGTTAGCTCAGGTAAATCCATAAACGAGAAAATTCTATCCAAAGTGAAAATTTCATATTTTAAAGATTTTACGTGACAGATAAGAATACGTCAAGTAAGCCGAAAATGGACGTAGTTTTCTAGAATTTTTTCATTTTGTTTCCCGAGGTTATAAATACTAATGACGCTCGAGAAAGGGGTTCTTTAAAATCAGTTGCTAAAGAAAGCCACGGTTCCCCAGGTCCGAAAAACAAAAGAAAGCTTCTCCGAGAAGGGGATACCTGGTGCATTGACTTTGGAGGGTATTTATTTTGTCAAAGTTTTAAGTATTGAAACGGTTGGAAAAGTTAAGCAAGCTAAATATAAACGAAAAATATAATAAAAATAAAGTGATTTACCTGAGAACGAGAACGATTTAAATAAAATCCAAGCCAAGTGACGACGACGAAGTATAAACAAAGAATTTGGTATTGTCATCGGACGGCAGCAAAGGGGTGTCCAGCCATACATATTGCAGCAGCCACATTTGAATTAGTTTCCATCAAGAAGAACCACTGTTTATATCCTTTTATTATAAGAGAATACGTTCTCTTAAAAACTGTAGCAGAACACAAGGTACAATATTTATTTAGTAGTGACAGGAAATTAGTTAGTAATATATTTTGCCGAGGAGTAAAGAACAGGTCCGTAATTTGAGTCAAATGAACTGAATTTTTTTTATATAGTAAATTTTTTAAAAACCAAGGACCAAAATAAAAAGCTGTTGTAATAATAATAATACATTAACAAAATTTTATTAACAAGAATTATTTAATAACATTGAATTTGCCCTCATATAAATAATAATATTCATATTTGCAAAATTTAATTTCGATTCAAAATTAAATATTATTACAACATCTTAACCAAGAAAGAACTGCATAAAACAATATTTTTTATAATAAAATTTGTTCAGTGATTTGATATCTGTAGGAACATTCAGTGCTATTCTGATTAAAATTCTTGTATTGTTAATGTGATTTCAATTTTAATAGAATTTAAAATAAATTATAAAACGAATCAACAGTCTTTTATTCATATAAGTTAGCAGGCTCTACAAACAGTAAATCTTTAACTCACCTGAAGGAAAGAATCTCCACAGTCATGGTAATCAGGGCAAATAGGCATCACCATTGATAAAAAGAAAATTACATAGCTTTTTTTTTTTATTATTGTTGCCCCACAAACAAATAAATTAAGTGCAATAAAAATTTACATAATTACCTTTTCAATCAATATAATAAATCAAACAACATTTGCATTATATTTTAATTCAATCAATAAACATCATAATCATAATAATAACAATAATAATAATAATATTAAAAAATTTTTATATTATATATATATATATATATATATATATATATATATATATATATATATATATATATATATATATATATATATATATATATATATATATATATATATATATATATATATATATATATATATATATATATATATATATATATATATATATATATATATATATATATATATATATATATATATATATATATATATATATATATATATATATATATATATATATATATATTATATATATAAGTGTGTCCAAGATAAGAAAAAAACAGAGGGGGGGTTCTAAAATGGTAGGAGATAGGGGGGGTTTTTAAAATTGACAAAGTTGCGTATTGGGCAGCGCAATAATAAACCATTGAAAAAATGAAGTTATATTTCGTTTTTCCGGAAATATGACAAAAAGTCGATTTTCGTTTGTAGTTTTTTACTAGTTTATTCCAAAAGTTAGAAAATCTACTTGTAACCTTAGGGACACCTCTCTAAACGGATTTATCCGTTTCGGTCAGCGCACCTTCGTCACTTTTTTCTATGAAAGGGTTCCATCCGCTTTCTGTTTTTTGGGCTGGGGGGAATTTAGTCCACCACGGCAGAGCCCCATATTAGCGCAAAAGGTAGATAATTCCCCGAAGTTCCCCCTACGAGTATCTCCCAAACCTTTTTTAAAGGAGAGGATGCCATTCACTCATCAGCACGGTATGCTAACGTCTTGAGTTAAGCCTTATGTACATCTTAGCTTCGGATCCCGTTCCATACGCTTCCGGATGAAGTCCGACAACCGGCAACTCCAGCGCATGTACAAAAGATCCTACTGGGCCCAACCACAACATCGACGTGCGAACACAGCGGTTAAGTTACATTTATTTTATTTAGTTAATGATAATTTATAAAAATAAACCACCTTAGTTTTTTCCCATTCTGATGGCCATTGTTGAGCATCCTGAGGGCGCTGGAATCATCCATTTTGCACTTTTCTGGCATCCTGTACTTAAAGAATTCTTCCATACTTTTCTATTACTATACCGTACCTACTTGGAATTTGCAAAAAAACTTATATATACTTTACATATCCGTAAACTAATGGGCAGCCATTTTTCACTAAGTGTGTTGTGTAAGCAACTTCTGAATATTTTTGCGTAATACATCTACATGGAGCACATTTGCATTTTAATCTGTAGATATTAAGATTGGTTAGTTCGAAATTTCTTGACGGGATGGCGCTAGTTGCTTCTAATGTTCAGGTACATTAGATTACAGCTGTTCTTAAGGTAACTGCTTCGCTATCAAGGGTGTCTACGGCCTACATTTGGTGTGACCATCCCCAACAAGGGTGAAACACGTGTAATCGAATTGGCTGGACCCGTGGTATCCATTTCTTTGGAGGCCTCGTAATTTTAAAGCAACGAAGCTTAGTTGTCATACCTACCAGGATCTATGATTTTTCTTTTCTTTTCATTAATGAGCCTCTATGCCCAAAGAAGTTTTACCAAATTTTTTAACTATATATATATATATATATATATATATATATATATATATATATATATATATATATATATATATATATATATATATATAAAAACAGGGTTAGTGGGACCACTAAGGGTGGCGAGGTTATTGGGGAAACTATAGGCCTTGAGCCCGAGGAAAAAATTTAACTACTAAATGGCCCAAAAAAGGAAATTAAAAAAAAATTTTTTTAAAGTTTAGAATGGCCGCTAGATGGCGTAACTGCTAAAAAAAAAAAAAAAATTTTAAATTTTTTTAAAAATTGTTTCATTAAGGTATTTTTTTGTGAAGGGAAAAATAAAAAATTCATACAATTCTGCGTCAGTTTGCTTTTAAGATTTTTTTCGTATCTCTGATAAAAAGGGGGGGGGGATTGGTAAATAAATTTTTTTAAAAAAAATCCCAATTCCGTCCCATTACCAAAAAATTTACTCAACTTGGGTTCGTTTGAAGAGAATCAAGAGCTTATTAAAAAATTTATTTTAGTGATGGCCACAAATTTTTTTATCTTTGTTTCCAGAGGGCGATGTTCGTAAAAGTTTCAGTTTTTTCAAATTTTCTTAAAAAAATTAAATGGTACGGCATTTTTTTACGGCTTTTTTAAAGAGTATAAAAATGTCAAATTTTTTTAGCAAAACCCCGGTTTTGATATCTTTATTTTTTTGAGTTATTTTCAAAAAACCCTTTTTTTTCTTCAAAAATTAATGTTAGCCATTAAACAAATGCTTTTTCTGCGTAAAGTCTTAGCTAAGTACCCCTTCAATAAAATTTTTTTTATTTTTCTTTAAATTTTTAGTTTTTTCCCCAAAAAAAAGAAATAAAATTAATACTTCTTTAAAATAAAACCATTCCTTACTTTGACCCCGATTGCCATGGAAACAAAATTTCGTCAATCTAGCATAGCTTTGCATGCTATTAGAATAGTTTGACATTTGATTTATCATAACCCATTGATTATTTAACAATGTCTACAACTAGTTTATGATTTGTCCAGATTTGTAATTTTCTTTTTAATTGTTAATTAACTGAATTAATAAAAATGTCTTATTCCACTGCGGAAGCCTACGACATGTTAGTCGTTTATTTCCAGAGTTTTGAAAATGCTTGTTTAGCTGAACGAGAATATGTTTTTAACTAGCCCGATAGAAGGCATTTTTTGGGAAAAAAGTATTAACCCCCAGATGTTTGCGCGAAACAGGGGGGGTGCATCCTATTCGAGCGTCTAGAAGCAATCGGCGAATTAGAAATGAAAAAAAAATTTCCAAGTACTTGCATATGTTCAGATTAATCTACGTGTAAGCACCAAGGGGAAAATAGCTTTGGATTTAGGAATTAGTAAAACGTCGGTTTTATCAATTTTAATAGACCATAAACTACACCCATATCATATTGTATTGCATCAGGCTCTTTTTGGGAAAATGATTTTGACAGAAGATTAGACCACTGGGGGGGTTTTGGTTAAAACTATGGTCGACGAAAGATTTTTTTTTTCCCCCATACTATGGACTGACGAAGCTACGTTCCGAGCACTGGAGGTGTCAATTTTGCATAATATGCATTATTGGTCGGTAGATAATCTTCAAAAGGATGCGTGAAGTAGATCATCAAAAAAGATGGAGGTGAATGTGAATTCAAAATGCTATTGCTCAAAAATTCCAAACCTGAAATTGGGGAACACCCGTATTAAGCACCCCCCCTAGGCTAAATCGTTGCATTGAAAATAATGGAAAGCATTTTTTTAAAATTTGTAAAGACATTTTTTTTTTTTTCTCTTTTTTTCAATAATGTGTTTTATCGGGGTTTCTGTTTATAAAAAGTTAGTGTTCTAATAGTGTTCTTATTTTATCTTGTTTTTTGCTCGCTTGCTTTTTTTAAAGCGGTAAGTTTTAAATAAAAAAAAAAAATATTTTATTGTTTTTTAAAGGGCCCACTTAGCTAAGACTTTACCAAAAAAAAAAATTTGTTTTGGCTAACATTAATCTTTGAAGAAAAAAGGGTTTTTTGAAAATAACTCGAAAACGAATAAAGATATCAGAAGGCGGATTTCGCTAAAATTTAGCCCCCCTTTTTTACTCTTTTTTAAAATGCGGTAAAAAAAAATACCTTTTCCCTTTAATATTTTTTAAAAAAATTTGAAACAACTGAAATTTTCAAACAGCGCCCTCTGGAAAAAAGATAAGGACAGCGGCTATCATTAAAATAATTTTTTTAAAAAACTTAAGATTCTCTTCCAAAAACTCAGGTTGAGTTTTAAATTTGGTATTGGGGGCGGAAGTTAAAGCAGTTTTAAAAATAATTTATTTTTAAAATCCCCCCCCCTTATTATCAGAGATACGAAAAAAATTTTTTAAAAAAAAATGACGCAGAATTGGATGAACTTTTTATTCCCGTTCTCAATATAATACCTTAAAAAAAAATTTTTAAAAAAATTAAATTTTTTGTTTTGTTTTGGAAAATTTCGCCATCTAGCGGCCATTAAAATTTTTTAAATATTTTCGTTTAATTTCCTTTGGCCAAATTTGTATTTAAAATTTTTTTTTTCCCCCAGGCTCAAAAGGGCCCCATGGTTCCCGTAATAACGTCCCCGCCACCCTTAGTGGGACACCCTGTTTTTATATATATATATATATATATATATATATATATATATATATATATATATATATATATATATATATATATATATATATATATATAAAATTTTAAAAAAAATTTTAAAAAATACATAGAACTGCTGCAAACCTGATGCTTAAAAATTGTTAACCAGAAAGCCAGACAGAAGCGCATAATTGGAAAATTGAAGGTCTCTAATAAAGTGTAATAGAATTGTTAAGACAAACACAGACGGAGAAGGCTGGAGCGGCAAAACCTTTAAAACATTAATTAATTGTGAGCTCCGATAAATTGGGTTTCGAGTTTCATCTCAAGTTTTCTGCTAAGTAGACATGACTTTAAGATCGCAGGTTAATAGCTACGTTTGGTTACATAACCATTTCCATTATAAACTTTGTAAGAATATTGTAAAAACTCTATCTTTATGGCATCGTTACCAAAAAATTGAAATTTTAGATTTTGGTAGTGGAAATAATTTTAAGCAACTTATTTACTTATAAATAAGAAAGAAGGGTTGTGCTCTTTTGAGCTCCTTGCATTGGAAATATGTATTATATTTTTTATAAAATTTTATTAGAAAAAAACTTTTTTCGAAAAAAGAAAAAAAATTTTGGGGGTTTAGGAAAAGGGGTAATTATTGGGGTCTCACTTTATATATATATATATATATATAAAAAATTTATTTTATATATATATATATATATTTTTTTATTTTCAATATTCTTAAACCATTTATTTATCATTAGTTTCTTGTTTCTTGGGTATAGGTTTTTTTGTTATTTGTTATTCAAGGAAACAAATTATTTTGACGTTTAGTCCATTATATTGGGCTTTTTTAAAAAAACATTTATTTTTGGTTATTAACCTCGAAGAAACATCTTGGTAATAAGACTTATTAATAAGATGGTGGTCCATCTATTATCTGTTCTTCTTGCCGGTGCCTGCCCTGCCATTTAAGAGATTTTTTTTTGTGAATCACATCTATCACCTGGGTTCTTTGTGTATCCATTATTTTTTTGCGTCTCCCGTTATTCCCAGCATGTTTCGTTCCATTGATCGTTGCACCTGAAATTTTCTTGTAATATCTGTTTTAAGTGTCCAGGTCTCACATGCTGGTAGTATACACTGTTAAAATGCTTTATTTTTTAGTAGAAGTGGCATTCTGGATTTAAATATAACTGAATTTCTTCCGTATGCACTTCATGCTAACTTAATTCTTCGGTTGATTTCTAGTAGTAGGGGTCCTGATTTATGTATTAGGTGGCCCAGGTATATGTATTCTTCTACTATTTTCAGATTTGTGTCATTTATTAGAAAGTCTTACTCGTCTGCCAGTTCGTTTTACATTATTTTAGTTTTTGCTAGATTCATTTTGAGAGCTACTTCGTTACTAGCCGCATTCAGTTCATTTATTTGTTATTGTAGTTCTGCAGGGGTATTGGCAATTAGAACTAGTCGTTGCAAACTTAGATGGCTAAGGTATTCTCCATCTATATGCAGACCTTTGGTGGTCCAGTTCAGTTTGTGGAAGATTTCCCTTAGTTTTGCTGTGAACAGCTTTGGAAATATTGCGTCTCCTTGTCGTACTCCTTTGCTTATGGGGAATTCAGGAGTTTGTTTCTTGTATATCACAACTTTGGCTGAAGCGTCTTCATATATATTCGTAAGAGTTTCTATATAAGGTTTGTCGATCCCCTGATTTGTTAAGGCGTCCATTATTGCTTTGGGATATATCGATTAAAGGGCTTTCTCGGAATTATAACGCTAGAGATAGTGGTATTTTATATTCTTTGGTTGGCTGATTATTTCCGTTAGCATGTGTATATGGTCAATGGTGCTGAAGCCACTTCAAAACCCGCTTGTTCTGTGGTTGTGCATCTAATATGTTTTGCATTCTATTGTTTAAGATCTTTGTAAAATTTTGTATATTACTGTAATAGACTTATTTGTCTGTAATTTCCAATGTCCTTTTTGCTCCTTTCTTTTTTTTTTTTAAAAAAAAATTATATATATATATATATTTTATATTTAAATTAAAATTTTTTTAAAATTTTAAAATTTTTTTTTATTTTTTTAAAAATTTTTAAAAAAAAAAAAAAAAAAAAAAAAAAAAAAAAAAAAAAAGGATTTTAAAAGAGTTTTTTTAAAAAACTACGTATGATATGTCTATTTTCAATAGTTTTGGAAATATGGACATCTTAATCTAAAAAATACTTTTTAATTTACTTTATATCTACAACTGTAAGCTGTTAGCAGTAACATCTTCAGTATTTGTATTTAAAAAAAAATTGTCAAAAGTGTACAATATAAAATAAATATTTTATATATTTTTGATACAATTATGGCCCCAATTTTTACGTATAATTTTCTTAGTGCATCTTTTTTCAAATCAGCAAGCACGTGACCTAAAATCTGGTATAACTTTCTTACCCCGGGATCTTATCCCAAAGCGGAATTAAAAACGTAGCCTCTCTATTCACAAAAATTCTGGATTACCTTAAGGGTCGTAATTCTGAACACAGATATATTATTTTTAAAAAATAACTCTGTCACATTATTATTCCGGACACTGGAGCTCATGAAGTTTTCGATTTCATTTCAGTGTCTGGACATACATTTTGAGATGCACGACCACAACGTTTCTCGGCAAAACCAAACTTTATAATGCGGTACGGTAGACTTGATAGATTAGATTTGAATTCAGTTGCAGTCTGTTTTTTTAATACATAGAATGAAATTCATAATATAAAAAACGAAATTATTAAATTCGTACAGTTACTCGTATTTTTGACTTCTTAGGATCCTTAAACGGAAATAAATCGCCCATAAAGCATGACTATATTGGGTGAGTTTTTTTATGACCGAGCGAGCAAGGCTTACGAGACCAATATAAGCTTTGTTCGTGGGTGCGATTCTGAACTAGTTTAGGGACTATTCGCATGCGCAGTAAAAAAAGCGGCATTTGCGGTTCATAAAACTCCTGAATTTTTAGTCAGCACTGAAAGACGTTAAATACATAACAAATGTCAGAATTTTATAAATTTTTTCCAAAATTTAACACTAATATATATTTTTCTTAAAATAATAATAATAAAAATTTAAAAATAATAATAATAATAATAATAATAATAATATTAATAGATCCAAACGACGACCAGTCTTTTTAAAGGCTTGAGTCTAAAGCCGTAAAAACTGAAAATTAAAAGAGCAGAACAGCAGATGCTTTTAGAAGATCACATTAATAGGCCGCAACACGGGGTTTTTCCGAAACATAGAAAGACTCAATCTTCTAAAACTCACTTTGGGTTTTGAAATTGCTGAGCTCAAGTCTGAGACCGAGGGTTTCCTACTAGCATGCCAGGATGGGGGATAAACACGTTGGATCCCGAAGCCAGTTTTCTAACATTCCGATCCTTGTCGAGCTTGTCGACACAACCCGAAACACAAATGCACTTTTGTCAGCCTGTCCGTGCATGCTGTAAGTGGTTACTCCACCGACATAACGATGCGTTTTGGGTACTTTTTTATCCCCCAGACATTTTCGGCATTGACGAAACAGCAATTTTGCCATTTGCTCCCCCGATATCGAGGCAGTAGTGGAAAAAAGACAATGTCGCATTATTGGGGAAATTTGCATCACAACTACGTAAATTCGCGCCAATAAACCTGATATCGTTCTCCTGGTAAAAGGAATAACTCATTTTTTAATTGAGTTCTCCGCCCCCCCGGAACTAACATCGAATAAAGGGGAAGGAGAAACGAGCCAAATATCAGGATCATTGGGAACTTGGAGGTCTATCCGATATAACGTGCGATTGGTTGTCCTGATTGTCGGCGTTTTGGGGGGGAAAGGAAAATGTGTTGGGGGAGCTGAAGGATTCCCCATGTCAACATTCACCCGAACAACTGGTGATGAAAATGCAGAAATCTGTTGTCCTTGGGTCCTTCGTTTGAGGCAAAAAAATTTGGGGCCCTCATGACCGAGCGGACGCGAGTGGTCTTCGATACGGATTTTGCATGATGCCCTATGGGGTCGGAGCCATGGGATACGTCATGTCGGATCTTTCTAAAAAAAAAAATATTAATAATCTTTTATTGGGTGATAAGGTTTAATAACATATTAGGTATATTAATCATAAGATGAGATTTGTAAATTAACCCATCACAGCCAACCATATTAGGGTGAATTTCCAATTAGTAATCGGCTACTCCACCCCATAACCCCAACAGGCTGGAGTTCTTACAATAATAAGAAAATGGCAAACAGATTAAAATATAACTAATAAATAAAAATAAGATTACATAAGTAAATTTAAGAAATGCTTAAATACACACACTTAAACACACACATTCAAGCAACTAAAGAAAATATGCGGATGCCTAAAACTACTGTGATTGAAAAAAGATGTCGGATTTCCAAAAGCCTCAACAGTCAAAATTTCATTTAATACATTTGGTAATTTATTATAGAGATTTGTAGCCTGATAAGTAAAACCCTCCAAACAAAGTCGTCAAATATCTCGGTCCCCCAACATACCTCCATTGCGTATAGTTCTATCATGGAGGGTGGGGGTGCTATTAGTTTTGCCGCAGGTAGTCAGGGATGCCAGAGGTCTAATTTTTGCAAGAAAACAGCAAACTGCAACCTCTTCTATTTGCCATATTTAGCCATTTCAAATCCCGATACTTTCTGATAATCAAATTTGCGCAGGGAAACACAAGACAAACGAATTTTAACTCGTTGAATCCTTCCGCCGATATGCAAAAACAAAAAGGACCATAAACGAATGAACAGTAATTAAAAAATGAAAGTACCAGGGTTTCAACAAAAATGACTTAAGTTTTTTTGGCAGAATCTCCCGATTGGCATATATAATTCTTAAATTGCAGTAAGCCCTTCTGATATGGGAGTTAACATTTCATCAAAAAAACCCCATCTATTAGACCCAACGATTTGCTGTTTTACCTCCGGCACAGTTTGTCCATTAAATTTTTTTCCCTTTTTGCTAAGGCGAAAACCGACCCCCCAACGTAAGAAACTGTGACTTTTTGGGTTCAACAAGATAGATCATTTATAATATTTAGCTCTCTGTTCTCACAATATGATGTTCATAAGGGAAAAAAAAATATTTTAAACTGAATATCATCAGCATATGCTTGATAAGAACCAATCTCCGTTTCAAAATATCTGCCAGTATATCAAAAACGAAGCGGACCCAATCGAACCTTGCGGACACCCCAATACAGGCAACAAAGATGACATTTGTCCTGCAACACCACACTCTGTGACCTTTCGGAAAGGAGGACTCGAAAAAATTTTCCGCAATGTCATCAAATCGTAGTGGGCA